>KE371407.1:181058-209021 GCA_000418225.1 Zizania latifolia | reverse complement strand
GGGATTGGTGCGTGTGTATATCAAGGTTCAGAAAGTATGATTTTGACTTTGTATGCTTTCGGGGGTCAATATGTGCTGCTAGGTACCACTATTGATCGGTGATTCGGAAAGGGTCTCCGGATAGCGGCCGTTTGCATATGAATCTATCGGGTCGCACGCTTAAGGGGATTTGATTTTAAAGCTTGTAAGAATTGGCTGTTGTGCAAGTGGGAGATTGATGGAATTATGCCTAAGAGAATTCTCGGGGAACCGAAAGTTCTGGCTGAGGGTTGGAAGTTCCGGGTTCTAGAGCATCCGAAAGTTCCGGGCCAGCCCTAGTTTTGGTTTCTGGAGGAGACGGAAGTTCTGGTTTGACCGAAAGTTCCGAGCCTGCCTGGACGAACCGGAAGTTCCGGGTCGAAATAAATTCGATACATAATATTATTTTTGGAAGTTCCGGTTAGAACCAGAAGCTCTGGTCCAAGCGAATAGATTAGATCTGCTGGGCTTTAATACAGATTAAAGGCCCGTGATAGGGCACTATATAAAGAGAGGAGGGGCTAGCACGAAAAGGCTGCTGCTGTTGCTCCTAGTTGAGAACCCTAGCCGCCACCTCTCTTCTCTCCTCGATTGCAAGGGTTGTGATCGATCTCTCTTCGGATCTCGCGAGTGGTGCTAGCACACCGGCACGAGGTGATCCTGACCCCGGACGTGTGGATACTGTAGAGACACTACTCTAATAGTGGTGCTCGTCTTCTTCGAGTAGAGATCACCGGATCACCGACGAACGGATGGAGTTAAGCAAGGACGCGCTTCTCCAACATCTTCTTCCGCTGCACTAGCGCGTCTTGCGTTAGAAAGTAACGATCCATGATTTCATTACACGCATGGTTCCTGGGCTAACGAGGTAAAATTTTGAAATTAAACGCTAGCGTAGCCTCTCCATAACCCAACGCTATGTTGCTCTAATATTTATCCAGCATGCATGCATATATATAATAAATATATTTTATCGATCAAATTATTGCAGATTTAAGATCTATTTACCATGAAGTTATATATTTAGCACAGGTAATTGCAAAGCTGAATATTTGGACCAAATTACCACAAAAACGACAAACTTAATCCATTGTACCGCAAAAATGATAGTTTCTTTTAGTTGATGCCACAATTACATATATAGTAAATAGTATTTGATAAGCAATTAAATTATTTAGATATCAATCTACATCTATGAGAAACTCAAAAATCTCAATAGCAAACATATGACCATTTGGTAAAGTCATTTACAACACTCTTATTTCACAACAAAGATCATCAAGCTTAACATCAGATGATTTATTTTGAGAAAATATTTCCACAAATTTAGCACACAAATCCAATATCAGTTCATGACTTCATGCCTTTTGAGCTAAGAAAAAAAACCAAATATACTTTTGAACAAATCTACCATAACTACCATAAGTAATTAGTTTCAAAAAGCCTTTTAAGCTAACTGAATTTCTTCGGTGTAATCACTTTCATCAAATTGTTTTTTCTAGTAACATATTACTAGAGTTTAATTAGAAATGATAGTTCTACATTCAATTTAGATGGAAGGCATTTAACAATGTCAATACTAGATGAAAATCCTTCGTTTCTATAGTTACAAAAAACTGCATGGTACCTTCAATTTGCTTTAAGGTAGACTCGATGCACGTAAATGATGATTGTAACTTTTTACTTACCTTGTTGACAGAAAATAGAATGTCAAGTATGAACTCAAAACCACCTCCTAGCCTAGTATGATTAGTTTGACCCATTTTTATAAGATATATATACATGATTTGAGAACCTATCAGTTTTTATGAGTTTTAAATGATTGCCTCTCTCATCTTAGCGCAGGAACAAACTTGGGTTCTGGTTCAACATCTTTAATTGCCGTGAAGAGTATGCATTACTAACGGTTTATAAGTTCTAGAAAAAGTTAAAAAGTAACCGTACTGTAAATTGCGTCTCACCGTCAACATTGGAAAATATTTTGCCACTCTAAGCTTAAATGAACAGTCAGTCTGTTAGTCTTTGAAAATGTCACCATGGGCCGAATTATTCTATATGTTTCCACCCTACACTTTTGAATTCTGATGAGGTACCAACAATTATAAAGGAATAGATTTCAAAATATATTTCGATAAAACTACCAAAAACTTACATATTCAATTGAAAATACGAAAAAATACAGATTTTAAAAGTTCTATTATGGTAATGGTGCTAATGTGGGTGGATTGTGATAAATTTTAGTGATAATATATATATATATATATATTATCGTTCTATAGCTTATATTTGTAGTTTTGCAATACATTTGTGGCTAAATCAATAGTTTTACCGTACAACATAACTTACATATGTAATGTCACAATAGTTTGTTATAAAATGTTGTAGTTTTACACGAATTTTATTTAAAACCGGAGTAAGTTGGCAGAGGAAACTTGTACTCCCTCTGTTCAAAAATATAGCAAAAGAAGATGTATAAAAAGATCATAATACCCTTCTCAGGATGGGTGAGTGTGGGTCTAAGAGTAACCGGATACAGAAATAAATAATAAAATTCAAATATAAATAGCTACTAGATTGCTATATTTAGAACAAATTTTAAACTGTAAAATATATATTTTTTAATAGGGAAAATATTTATGAAAATTGCACACATGGCCATGAATATTATGGAAAAAAGGCCTCTAAAGAAAACCTAGGAGACACTCTTGTATATAAATAAAACCGCAGCCTCATCCCTAAGCGGTTCTGCTCCCCAAATCCCAAATCCTCCTTGCTCCACTCCACCTTATCCTCAACTCGGCGCGAGCTACCAGCTCCGGCTCCCCACTCCGCCGAGCTTCTAATGGCCTCCGCCAACGCCATCTCCACCGCCTCCCTGCTCCGTTCTTTCTCCTCGCAGGTCGGCCCCCACCTCTCTCACATGCGTTTCTCCCGCAATTCTAGCGTTTCTTGTTTCTGAATTGTTGCTTCCTGGGTTAATTATGCCATTATTGCTTCTTGAATTATTTTAACTGGGACAATTTTTCCTTGGTTTCTCCTTCAATTTTGGTATACTGTTCAAATTGAGGTTCGCGAGCTGTAAAGGTGTATGAGTGAGTGTCATGTACTCATGTGTGTTCTTTGCTGCAAGCAGGGTAGACTGAGGAGGGCCAAGAATGGCCGGTCGCAGCGGTTTGTGGTGAGGGCGGATGCCAAGGACATCGCCTTCGATCAGAAATCTCGGGCGGCGCTCCAGTCCGGTGTCGAGAAGCTCGCCAATGCCGTCGGTGTCACCCTCGGCCCACGCGGTCATTCTCACCTCACTTTTCTATTTTTATGGAAGTTGTGTGACATCCTACCTTTCTAATTGACAATTATCATACAAAATAAAAAAATTGGTAGTATTTCCTCTGTAATTGCGATATAATCAATAACACAACCACAGAGTTATTGTAACCATATTACAAAAAGGATATTAACCTCCTCACAACACTACGTCACAATCCTTTCTAACTAGAGTAAACCAATTTGTTTAGAACACAAACTTATCACAACACAAGCTACACATTACAAAACAAGAAAAGTCAAACATGAGTTGAGTTATTAAAAGTGTTGTTGAAGTGATATGTGCAGCTACTGAGTCTCATACCCAAAAGTATAGATTCTAGTTTGTTTTCAGATTCTGCAGCTATTGAGTTTCACGATCTGGGTCTAGAATCACGACCGATTAGGGGAGCTTTAGATTCTAAGAGTAGCTACAGCTGCTAGAAGCTCCCCAAACAAACTCTTAGTCTCATTTATGATTCCTATCAAGAACTGTAACTTGGATTTGATGCTACTAATTCCATAAGATTATGAAAAAGCTTTGTATATTCAGTATCTTCAGACTTCAGAGACAGCTAAAACACTGTTGGTCAATTGTAATTGCTGATTTCATCAGCAGCACCTGCAGCTAGTTTTGTAAAACAGTTTTAGCCTTTTTGTAGTCTAGTTATGAGTTGATAGTGAGCAATAAAATTTAGTGCTTGAAGGTGTGTCCATGGTGATATTTGATCATTGTGGCCCATAGTTATTAAGGCATCACTTAAGCGGTAAGGTGGTGCAGGGGTGGCAAGGCATTCCACTGCCTTGGCCTCCTGCCTTGCCCCACGTGGCCCACAAAGCCAAGTCACAACCACTAGGGTTTCCATGGTGTCTCAGACTTCCAATCGTGAGAGATAGGCGGTGGATCAGCGAGCGGCATGGAGAGGCGAGGTGCGGCGTAGATCGGGAGCGAGCGGCACGCGGCGATGCTCGGTGTGGCGAAGATCGGGAGCAAGCGGCGTGCGGCGAGGTGTGGCACGACGAGGACCGGCGCAGCACGGCAAGGATTGGATCAGCACGGCGAGGAAGAGGGGAGAGAGAAGAGGGAAGAGGGTGGGGAAGAGGAGGCGATTGAGGGGAGTGGGGCGGGAGAGAGCTGCTAGGGTTAGGGTTTAGAGAAGAAAAAGAACCTGGTGGGCTTTAAATAGGCTGTTGGACTAAACTTATATAAATAGGCTATTGGACTAGGATTTAAATGTGATGTTAGACTGAATTTTAAATGTGCTATTGCAATTTTAACTATATATTTTTTAGTTTGTAAGGTGTCTCCTAACCTTACGCCTTACCGCTTAAAAGGTACGGTGGTCCTCGGGTGCCTCGCTTCGCCTTACTGCCTTAATAACTATGTTGTGGCCTTAATTACAAAATGTGACAGTCAAAAGTTGATGAGTATCCTCATTGTCATCTTTGGATATCATTTTGCCCAGTTTCGAATTGATGAACATGTTATATTCTGTGGAGTTTGCATACTTCTGTTGTCAAATTTAGTGTTTAAATATGATCAATTTTTGTTTGATACATAAACCATGCATTTTTCTTTAGTTAAATTTCAAATGTTTGGTCATGATTCATGCTCTGATCTTAGGGATGTTTTACAGGGAGGAATGTTGTATTGGATGAGTATGGTAGCCCCAAAGTGGTAAATGATGGAGTCACCATTGCCCGTGCTATTGAGCTATATGACCCGATGGAAAATGCTGGTGCAGCGCTGATCCGTGAGGTGACTTTATTTTCATCAAAATACATATATCGTTGTGTTATTTCAAAAGGTAGGCCTCCTAAAACATGTTCTCCACTTTTTGCATGGTTGAAGGTTGCTAGCAAAACCAATGATTCTGCTGGTGATGGGACTACAACCGCCTGTGTCCTTGCTCGTGAAATCATCAAGCTGGGCCTTTTGAGTGTAACTTCTGGTGCAAACCCTGTAGCACTTAAGAAAGGAATAGACAAAACTGTACACGGTCTTATTGAAGAGCTTGAAAAGAAGGCTAGACCAGTCAAGGGCAGGGGTGATATCAAAGGTGGCTGTTATTTCGTTGTGTTCTACAATGTATTCCATTCTTATTTTTCACATCTTAGTGTGGAGATACCAAGATTGGTAAAATTTAAAACAAATGAGGATTCAAATGATAATATATGTCTAACACTCTAACTCGAAGTTTGTTTTGTGTTACAGCTGTTGCCTCTATCTCTGCTGGTAATGATGAATTTGTTGGATCCATGATTGCTGATGCTATTGACAAAGTGGGTCCTGATGGTGTCCTTTCAATTGAGTCTTCATCATCTTTTGAGACTACTGTTGATGTTGAAGAAGGAATGGAGGTTTGTTGAAAATTCAACCTTTCTTATGTTGCCCTTTCGTCTAGTGGTGGCATCAATTTTTTTAAAAAAATATGCCGATAAATGCACAATGCCACAACTTCTTTCTCAAGAATTCTTAATTTTTTGGTGCAGATTGACCGTGGATACATTTCCCCTCAATTTGTGACAAACCTTGAGAAATCAATTGTGGAGTTTGAGAACGCTAAGGTTCTTATTACTGATCAGAAGATCACAAGCATAAAGGAGATTCTGCCAATTTTGGAGAAGACAACTCAGTTGAGAGCTCCACTGTTTATTATTGCTGAGGACATTACTGGTGAAGCTTTGGCAACCCTTGTTGTTAATAAGCTTCGAGGAATTCTGAATGTTGCAGCGATCAAAGCCCCAAGTTTTGGTGAGCGGCGCAAGGCTGTCCTTCAGGATATTGCCATTGTGACAGGTTTGTCCCACAATCAACAATAACATCATTTTTTGGACTTTAATGTGGTATATAATGTTGTGGTTCGGTGCTCTGGCCACAAAATTGAATGATCTAAGCCATATTAGTTGGTCGTCTCTTTGATGGATGCATGCACTGTATATTGCTTTTGCTCCATCGATGGAGCATTGTCACTACAAATGCTGTAGAATAATCGCATGTATTGTTTTGTTCCCATATTTGATTCGTCCTAAGGAGGGCCTTATTTCAATAACATCAGGATCTCAGTTTGATCAGTTGTGTCCTAGCTGCTTTCTTTTTGGGGGCTAAATTGAATGGAGCAATCGGAATATAATGCATTCATGCTTTTACTACCAATCTTTGGCATCATTGCATTGCCTTTTAGGTTGTGCATGGATTTATTGTTTGGGTTGTAGAGTCTGAAGAGAAATTTTCTTCTGTCATGGATCATACAACCTGACACAGGACCATCTGATTTGAAACATTATAATTAGGTTTCTTTCTGGTGTTCTGCTTTTCTCATTAATGTGAACCCATAAGAAGAATTCATATCTAACTGCCAGAGTTATCTGTTTCCTTGTCATCCTTAAGTTGTCAGTCTGGTTACATCTGTTAGACATTTAGTTTCTCAGCTCACCTGCATATTTGAATGATTATCTCCATGTTGTTTAACCAATACCACAATGTCGCCATGACATTTAAGTAACAATGTTTTGGTCTGAAATTATCAGCCTGCATGTAAAATTGTGGTTATAGCTGCAAAAGCATCTTGCATTGTAGTATTCTAGCTTTCTGAATTCAATAGGAGCTCACAGCAAGCAATGGCAATCCCTTAATAGATTGTACTGGAATTGCCTCCATGCTCAAAACATGAATCATCCCATCAGGTTGCTCATTAATGTTTCTAGTTTATAGGGAACGGACATTTTATACTGTCTTTATTATGCTTGCATTGTTTTTGCTTCTCATATTTTCTTACTTTATAACTTTTTTAGGGGCTGAATTTCTAGCAAAAGATCTTGGTTTGTTGGTTGAGAATGCAACTGAGGATCAACTTGGGACAGCAAGAAAAGTCACAATACATCAGACTACGACCACCCTCATAGCTGATGCAGCGAGCAAAGATGAGATTCAGGCCAGGGTTGCACAGCTAAAGAAGGAGCTCTCTGAAACTGATTCAGTATATGATTCTGAGAAATTGGCTGAGAGAATTGCAAAGCTTTCTGGTGGTGTTGCTGTCATCAAGGTTGGGGCTGCAACTGAGACTGAGCTTGAGGACCGCCAGCTACGTATTGAGGATGCCAAGAATGCCACTTTCGCAGCTATTGAGGAGGGCATTGTTCCTGGAGGCGGTACAGCATATGTGCACCTGTCTACTGTTGTCCCTGTGATCAAAGAAACAATCGAAGACCCTGATGAGCGCCTTGGTGCAGACATTATTCAAAAGGTAACCTTTTACTGTTTTACATATCTTTCAATCAATGGATTGGTCTGCATTGGCTGATTGAGGACCTTCATCTTCTTATGAGTAGTCCCCACAGGGGGTCGTTAGTCTGAATCCTCCACTAGCATTGGGCCAACAGTCAGTCTAGCTCTCGCGCTTATCCAATCTCGCTCTTAACAGTCAGTTAAAGAGTCGTAAGAAAATAAAATTTCCTCTTTGGAATGCACTTTACCAGAGAACCAATGTCTGAACGAATCTTTGCAGTATGGTTGAATGGAATAAGGAAACACATATAGTCGATGAGTAGGTGAATAGTGTCCAAATAATGTTTTAGGCATTGGCATTGCATTATTTAGTACTAGAGTCCTCAGAACTATATATATCTCCATGTTACAGTTAAGTAGAATAACAACTATTTAACTGACAACATCTTGCCAATTCCGCAGGCGTTGGTAGCTCCAGCTTCACTGATTGCCCACAATGCTGGAGTGGAAGGGGAAGTGGTTGTTGAGAAGATCAAGGATAGTGAATGGGAAGTTGGCTACAATGCGATGAACGACAAGTATGAGAACTTGATTGAGGCCGGTGTTATCGACCCAGCTAAGGTGACGAGATGTGCGCTCCAGAACGCCGCCTCAGTGGCTGGGATGGTCCTGACCACACAGGCCATCGTTGTTGAGAAGCCGAAGCCCAAGGCTCGTGTGGCTGAGCCAACGGAGGGAACCCTTTCGGTCTAAATGGTGACATTCTTCAGGCCTTCATTTAGATGGTTGAGACCAACTGAAATGGTAGGACTTTTGTTTGGGAGTTTTTGGTTCAGATCAACTGAAAGGTCTAGAGTAGGATTCCATTTTTGAGAATGAAGGGTAACCTGCCTGATCTGAACTCCTTTATGTTCATCAAAGAAATTTGCATCGTCACTTCAAATAGAGATGGATTCGGATCGAATACGCACGGAATCGAATTCGGATATCACTATTTACCATATTTTATTTCGGATTCGAATACGAATATGGATATTTTTTAATACAAATATAAAACGGATAATTCAAATTCTAATACGAATCAAGATGTTTACTAAGTTCAACTTAAAATGAATATAAAAAAATAAAAGTGTGAAATCCGTCTAGACTATAATTGATCAAATTCGATTAATCAACGAAAATTTTGTGAATGTTACATATAAACATGTGCCACAAACATAATCAATTAAATTTTTTTGAATTGAACATAATCAATCAATCAACTAAATATTTTTATTTCAGCAATATAATAGAAACATGTATGGTAGTTGTTTTTTCATTCTACACTTTAATAATATATATTTAGAGCAATAATAATGTACAATATCAAATACTTAAATTATGCATTTCTGTAGCTGATGCTTTACCGCTTGTATGATAATGAAGTGTACAGATAAAATCATTATCTATTACTTCAAGAATTTGTTCAAATTCAAATCAATTGTTTGCAAATAAAAAGAAACGATGATTTAATTATCCTGCTGTCTTATACTGCTAGAAAACTCCCACTAACTTAAGTACTTCATAATTACATAAAAAATAAATAAACCGCATATATTAATATAGTGATATTATGTCATCATAAGCCCCTAACAGTCTGATCTGTACATGTGAAATCTTAAAATGAATACGGGTGTATTCATTTTCATATCTGCATTCAACAGAAATTCGGATGTCCATTTCCATATCCATATTTACCAAATAAATTTGGATGTTTCCGTTTATCGTTCACATTTAATTCGGATGCAAATATAAATATCCATATTTATAATTTATCGGATACAAATACAAATAATTTGGATATTTTGACATCCATATCCTCCCTAACTTTAAATAAGTAAATCATACGGTGGTGAAATCACCATGCATGCATGATATCACGTTTTGATACGTTAAGATTTGATACATCAGACAAAAAATATGATCGCCATATCATTGGAGGCCGGATGGGTACGATGCGGTCGCTTGCCAAAGGTAAGAACAATGGGTTGGCAATAGGGTTTACAAAGCCCATTGGTCGGTTGGTCGGTCGTTTACTAGTGGCTAGACGGTAACAGTGTGGTTATCATTGTTATCAGTTTGGTGAAATTGTTATTGTTGAGGAACTTTGCTACCGTATGTAGTTCAGAGCTTCGAGATAAAGAACAGTTGACACAGTATATAGGGGAAAAGTTAAACTTCTTTATTGCTCAGATTCAACAGCATACAAATAAGAAGATGACCACTCTATTTATATGCAAAAACCCTTAAAAGATAGGCGTGCCCAATAACCGATGCTTATCTCATGGATATTCGGTTTTCTAACACTCCTCCTTGGGCACTCTACGCGATATACATATGCCTCATCAAAACTCTCCAAAAATCCAGTGGAAAAATTGGAAGAAAGAGTACATAGCGCGTGTTTTGGTTGCACGAATTACCTCATTAAAAACCTTAATATGAGAAACTTCAAGAAAACTCATTCAAGGAAAAAAGAGTACAATTTACCTAAATATTTCAGATGATCTTCAAGATCAATTTGGATACTTAGTCTACTTGACTAAGATTCAATTCTTCTTGTCGATATTATGTAAAGTTTCTTCTCATGAAATGCACAAGTCTTTAAGTCTAACAATTCCAATTCTATGAACACATCTTTCAAAATTAGATGTTGGAAGAAACTTAGTGAATAATCTAGGAGATTTTTACATGACTTGGTGTGCATCACCTTTAGTTTATTCGTCTTATGTAATTCATATGCATAGAAGAACTTAAAGTTTATGAACTTCATTAAATTGCTCTTCACATATCCTGATTGCATTTGTGCAACTCAAGTTACATTATCTTTATGGATAATAGTGGAGGGTGTTGACATGTGAGTAGGTTTACAGCAAACGTAATGTCCAGTCTAGTGCAGTAGACCAAGTACATTAGTGTACCTACAATACTTAAGTATAGGAATTTCGGTCCCAAGATTTCTCCCCCTCTTCTCTAGATCTGTATGGATTTATGGTTTGCTTATAGTGGCCTTCTGTTCATGGGGGTTTTGGATGGAAATGACTTTTTAAAGCCAAATCTCTTCAACACTTTCTGAGTGTAAGTGGACTGATGTACTAAAATTCATCAGTCACGTGCTCTGGCTGTAAGCCAATGCATAACTTGGTTCTATCCAAGTGTTTCATTTCAAACTCAAATTCAAACATTGAGTTTGCTTCCTCAATTTCACATAATATTCAGACCATATTCATAATCCTTTCAAGGATTTTACTATTCTTGTAGTATTCTTTTCAAAGAAACCAAGCTTATTAATTCTATTCCGGTAGCTATTCTGATTTGGTTTTTGGGATGGAATGTTTCGGTACCGAGCAATACCGATGTACCGTTTTAGGGTTTAATAAAATAATATAAATATATTTAAAATATATATTAATATGATTAAATATGATATATTTGAAAATATTAATATCTCAAATATAGTGTATAGCTTGAATATGTTAATATGTAACACATATCTCAAAAAAAAATTCAAAATACAATTTTATCCAGAATGGTCGGTATTGACTGGAATGGCCGGTATGTACCGGTATTGGCCGGTATGGGACCGGTATTGACTGGTATTGGAAGCGGAATGGTATGCCACTTAATATGTACCGATTTAAGTGATGAAATAGTACATATCGGCCATTCTGGCTAATACCAGAACGGAATTGATAAGCTTGAGAGAAACATACTATATACTATTAAGACTATTTCTATTCTATCTTAGTTCAAGACATGGTACTTCATGTATCTTTATACAAACGTCTGATCCAAGCTCCCATGTAAATATCAACATTAATTAATTCATTACTCAACATAATTTGACTTCAAGTCGATTCTCAACTTCATGTTGATTCATTCAACTCCTGGTTGATTTTGATTTCAACTGCTAGTTGACTGCCATTGAGATTATATTTCTAAAGGTAATTCAGGTCATGATCGAGGAATATATTTCACAATCAACTCCTGATAGTTGAGTGAAAATTTTATATAAGAAGCCATGTTTTTTCTCTTACTATTTTTTTCTTTTTAAACTAATACACATATATGTCCTTCAGAGTGGATATGGGGAGGTACATGTCATTCATGAGCAAAATAACTCTAGTTTATTTAGACAATTCAGTTATCATTGTCTTCTTACAATCTTCTCAATTTTACCTCTTCATACATTCAATGAGCGATACAGGCTTAAGGTTAAGATTTATGATTGTGGCAATAATAAATAGTAAGTACAGATAATTAGCAATTGCTATATCACAGGATTCACCTAAACTTCTATAACTTCTAGTTATTTCATCATGGGTTACACATTATGGTGCTTCATCATCTTACTCACCATTATTTCTCATCATAAGAGCAAAATCCTTTAGTGTACCAGCGGCTATTTTGGTGCGTACCTTATCACCGGTTTCTTTCTTCGTGGGAATGTTCATATTGGTATGTCTATTTCTAAGGTTTCATACTAGTGCCAAGTCTTAACTGGCTCCTCTTCTTTCTGTGAGGCAGTTTTTGTAATTAAGTATGATAAGTTCTCATGTCCTGTTTTCGCCAGACGTCTCCGGTTACTAAGATACATGAAGAATCGGAGTTTTTATCCTATTATTTTTATTCAAGGCCTCTGGACAAGATGAGGAATATATTTTTTTCTTCGGTATTTCACACTCTTCGGTGCATTATATTCAGGTAATGCAGCTTAATCATACATTTTAGGTCACAAAAACAATTAGGCAGTATAACTTCTAGTTATTAAACACTTTAGGTATTTCTGTACTTCTAGTACTTCTTATACTACATTTAGTAGTGTGAGGTAATGTGTATGATTACTTCCATTTCTAACATAATTTCCTGATATTTTTCGTGCAAGGGTTCATTCTCTCTCCCTAAATAACGAAAAATTATAAAAGTAGAAGGCTACATACATATCTCCGTTCAAAAGTTTTACGGACTTTTCGAAGAGTCTTTTTCAATCTACTATGTGTAAGATCGAAATACACTAACCACGACAACCAGAGGGGGGTGAATGGTTGCAATACCTAAAATCTGACACCAAAAACAAAATCAGGAAGATAATTCCCGACCAATTAGCAAAAATACTGACCAGACTAAAATTCCCGAGGACTCAGGAAATTTCTCGAGGGGTTCTCGAATTTCCCAAGGGCTTTCTCGAGGACTCAGCAGATTTCCTAAGAGCTTTCCGAGAGCTGAAAACAGCCTGACCAAGGAACAGTAAAATGAGCGTAACTTTAAAACCATAACTCAAATTGATCTAAAATTTTAACATAATAAACTAGACTTCAATACGAAACTTTCTTGAGTGCTAAAATTCTCTGGTGTTGAAATCTCTCGAGGGCTAAAATTCTTGAGTGCTAAGTGCTGAGTGCCCGACAAGAGTGTTCAATAACTCGACCAAAGTGCTCGACCACTCAAAACCAATTTATTTATCACATATCAATGTCAAACCAATTTGTTCATCACTTATCAATGATTATACACATGATCTCACAATCTCTCCCTTGATGAACACATTGGCAACACCATTAAAAAGCACGAAGAAATTTTTTATTTTCAAAACGACAAGCACAAGCACAAGTTTTTCCCCCGAAAGCTTTTTCAAAGAACAATAAATAAAACTCCCTCGAAAAAGACAATGACAATGATTTCATCAAAAATCAATTTCTCCTCCTAAGTATTTCTCCCCCTTTGACAATGATTTCATCAAGTAAAATAAAAGAGAGAAATTATCATGAGAACATCATTTTTTTAATTTCTTGATTTGAGAGCTTTGAAGTGTACCTAAAGCAATCCACGTGATAAGGTTTGCAACACAAATAAAATAGATAGATCAACCAGCTAGCAATCAAGCATAAAAGCCTCAAGATGAAACTACGGCACAATTCTCAAGTTCAAATCAGCACTAGAATTGAATGATTTCAATGATTTATAATGTTGGCTTTCACTTGAACCAATTTAAGAGAAATACCTCACACACAATTTAGCCACGTCCACAAAACTAAAACAACGCTTAATGCTCTTAAAAGTGCAATTCATAATTATTGAAAATTTTAGAATTGTATATGCAATTTTTATGTGAAATTTTCACTAGTGCCTATCTCAGCATAGCGACCACTGATCCAGAGACAGATGGTGCCACCTGAGCTTCGGGAACACGACCTATTGTAAGGTTCTTGCACACACAAGCAGTCCCTATTTCAATGGTCTGGTTATTTATGATCATCTCTAAGTTTATATCAAAGTATAATGATAAGCAGACTCGTGAGACAACCTAGGCAAAATGTTTTTTCATGAATGCAAAACATTCTGCGCTTTTGCACACTTTCTTTTTGAACATCTTGTGCTTCTGCACACTTTCTTTCTTTTTGATATTTTTCATTCAGATTTCATTGTCTTGACATTACATGAGCTGTAGTACTGACAGTCTAAACATTAAAAGCACTATCATGGTGAAATAAACACAGCTAGAACATATATAAGCATATTTAACTCAAACTAGCCACTAAATCAGCACAATATATTTCTTTATCTTTCACTTAAATGTTTATGTGTCATGCGTCATATCCCTCAAAAGTTGTCATAGGCTCATAAAAATACTAAAAGTCATGAAAGATAGACTAGTGATCCATTAACTTCACAAGATATTGCTAGCAAGCACAAAGATTAATTGAAGGTAAAAATCAAAGCTCCATGTTTTGTTCTTTTTATTTTTGGTTTTGAATATAAATAATGCACAAAAATAAACATGAATGCATTATGATACAAATGAAAAAGCAAACTCCCCCTCAAAACAAACCCATTGGATGAACCACACCCAACTCCCAACGAAGAAAAGCAAAGCGAGAAGAATCCAAAGGTTTAGTGAAAATGTCTGCCAATTGTAACTCAGTATCAATAAAAAGAAGCATAACATCACCTTTCTCCATATGATCTCTAAGAAAATGATACCAAATATCAATATGATTTGTTCTAGAATGTTGCACTGGGTTCTTAGCAATATTTATAGCACTTGTGTTATCACAATAAAGTGGAACACGATCACAGTTAATCTCATAATCCTTGAGTGTAGAGATAAGCCAAAGAACTTATGAGCAACAACTAGCAGCAGCAACATATTCAGCTTCAGCAGTGGATTATATAACAAAAGATTGTTTTCTAGATGACTAAGCAATAAGTGATGTACTCAAGAAATGACATGTACCACTGGTACTTTTTCTATCAATTCTACAACCTCAAAAATTAGCATCAGAAAAAGCTCTTAAACTAACACTTGAGGAGGTAGAGTACCATATGCCAAATTCTTGAGTAAACTTGAGATACCTGAGTATACGCTTGATAGCTTGACGATGTGAGGCACGAGGTGAAGCTTGAAATCATGCACACAGACAAATAGAAAATTAAATGTCCGGTCTCAATGCAGTGAGATATAAAATTGAGCCGATCATGCTGCGATATTCTTTTTGATCAATAGGCTCACTATCCTCGTCAGGATCCAAAGTAGAAGTAGCTCCCATCGGTGTAGAAATCGGCTTGCAATTTTCCATGTCAAAACGCCGAAGAAGATCCTTGGTGTACTTACTCTGATAAACAAAAGTGCCATCTTTTGTCTGCTTGATTTGTAGCCCCAAAAAGTACGTCAACTTGCCCATCATGATCCTCTCAAAGTCTCTACACATAGTCTCAGAAAACTGGAATGAGTGACATGTTCATAGAGATTACCAATTATTTATTCAGGAGGGTGTTGATGTTGAATGTGCAAAAGAGTAGAAACATTTCGAGAAGTGTCTTGTACAACATCTTCGAGGGACCAAGTGATCTCTTGAGGAACATTTGAAGTTGCCGAGACTTTATCTCCTTGTGGTCGGTATTGCTCCTCGACTGCCTCTAAATGCTGACCAGACCTGACTCGGATGTTGGTCTGACCACCGACCGCCAACCGCATCAATGACTTCGTCATCACTTTATTCGACAAAGATGCTATCATCCTCCCCTGAACCTATGCACTTGTACCTGTAATGTCGGGTCTTGTACCAGGATGTCGGGGATATAACCCCAGGGTACTCTCCAAGTACATTTATGGTAATCAGACAAAAGACGGGGTCAGAAGGACAGAGCATTAATTACGACCTGGAAGGGATGCCGACCACCGGCACTCGGGAGGATGCCCGATCACAAGCACTCGGGAGTCTGTTCAACAGTCAATCCACGCAATCAATGGCAATAAAACTCTAGGAAGTAACAGTCAAATCAATGTAGCAAGTAACTGCTGTAATTACTGGCCCGCGATCCTAGGTGATTAAACCAATTAAAAAGGGATTAATGGGGCCGATTAAACCCTAAACGGTAACCCCCGATCTCTACAGTATAAAGGGATTGGGGGCACCTCTTACGGGGATGTCCTTTTAGACATATATAGTCGCTTTCTAATCACGCATACAAACACACAGGATTAGGGCTATTATCCTCCGAGAGGCCTGAACCTGTCTAAAATCTCTTGTCTCTCATCACTCGTGAGATAATCATTGAATTTTAATCACAGTCTTCCCCATACACCTACACAAATCTAGTCCTCAAGTATCCTCCAAGGATACTGTTGTTCTTACACAACAACAGTTGGCGCGCCAGGTAGGGGAAGGTTATGTGAAAATTTCTTTTTGGGTTCAATGGCTGTTGTTTGCAAGGTGAACACTCAGGTCCCTGTCGGTGCTATCATCACCTTTGAGAGACTCACCTTTGTTGGTGATTCTATGCGCCAATTGGTCCTCTCCAATGCCTCTGTTCGCTAGAAGAGGATCCCGCGCACTCCTTTTGTGCGTCCTGCTGCTCGAAGCGTGGCGTGCCACCATGTCAAGGTGGCTTCAGTACCCGCAAAGGGTGTAGCTCCATCAACCCCGCGTCAACCCGTCTCCATCGACTCTCCCATCGACTATGTCATCTTCGCTAACGATGGCGGCTGCTCCGTGCACCGATGACAATTCGCGGAGGTCACCCCAAAGAGGGCCAAGAAGCAGGGCACTACAGTCACCCCTGTGCCTCACCAACTGGGCGCTATCATGATGATGATGGTGGCTGTCTTTGATGATGAACTCACCACCAACTCCGCCGAGTCCAGCAATCACCGGTGGGAGCGTCGGAGGCGTAATGCTTTCTGCTCACTCCGTAGGGGAAGACCTCAAGCGGCCGGTACCTCCCAGGAGGCTTACACGATAGACTTTGAAGGTCACACCGTGTACCATACTCCTACGGTGAACCTCGTCGCCATTGAGAGAGCACTCTCTACCATCCCCAACACACCCGAACTCCAAAGAGCCCGAGCAATGACACAGGCTGCTGCTGTCCAACTCGTCGAGGTGGCACCATCTACGTGATCATGATCCGTCGACCGCAATGCTACTCCCCAACCATCCAGTCGGTCACAACGCTCCCGACCAAGCGATCGCCAGGTGAGCTCTTTTTTAGGTGATGTCTGGGAAATCATCGACTAGGCATGCGATGCGCGCAACATTATCTCACGCTGCCGTGGACGATGCGAGCGTAGCGAGCTTCATCGTCGGGAGCGCTTTGATTGGAGCTATGGAACACCAGGGGTCAGCCATCACGAGGACGTTGATTCTCGTGACAACAGCTTCCCCACCTTCACCGAGCGGCTTCGCCGGGTGGTATGGCCTAGAGGGTTCCACCCATCAGGGATCGAGCCCTATGACGGCAAGACCGATCCCTCCCAGTGGCTACAGCTGTACTATACGGCCATCCGAGCAGCAGGAGGAGACCATGATGTCATGTCCAACTATCTCCCCGTCATGCTATCACTAGCCACCATCAGCTGGCTGGCTGGTCTCCCGGAGAACTCCATCAACTCCTATAGCCAATTGTGCGATATTTTCATCGCCAACTATCAAGGAACCTGGCAAAGGCCGGCCTCTCGGCATGACCTGCGCCAGATACGTCAGAAAAGTGATGAGTCCCTTCGGGACTACATCCGTCGCTTCTCCGAGCGGTGGAACACCGTCGCCAGCATCTCTGACGCTGACATTATGTCCATTTGTCAGGATGGACTAAGAAAGCCGTTGGAATTATTTTGCCATTTAGTGATGAACGAGCCCGCGACGCCAGGCAAGATGATCACCGTCACCGAGCTGTTTGCCAACGCCGAGGACGCCAAGCGGGAGCAGATGCACCGGAGCACTCGGGAGTCCCGCAAGGACAAGAAGCGCCCGGATGATCGTCGCCGATCGCCGTGGCGTGATGACCACGACAAACCTGAGTCCTCCCGATAGAAAGATCGAAAGAGGAAATCTGAGCACGTCATGGTCACCAAAGAGAAACCCTGATCCCGGGGACGAGCGAACTCGGAGATGCAGGAAATGCTGGATAAGCCCTGCATTTTCTATCCCAGTAGCAACCACATCACTCGTCGATGCTACCAGCTATAGAACCAAATGATTAAAGAGGCAGAAGAAAATCCTCGACAAGATAAGCGTCGCCAGGATGATAAGAAGAAGAAGACCCACCGGAAAGACAAAGACGCTGACTCCCCACCTAAAAACGACTTCCAAGAGCCCGCTCGGACGGTCTCGATGATCTTCGGAGGAGCGGTTACGGTGGAGTCTAAGCACCAGCAAAAGCTGCTCACCCGTCGTGTGAACACCATCAGCGATAGGGTGATCGAGCGCCTACGCTAGTCGGAGATCCTGATCACCTTTAACCACGACGACCAGTGGACGAACGTGCCAAACCCGGGTCAGTTCTCATTGGTGGTCGATCCGGTAATCATGAAGGTGCGCCTCAAGAGGATGCTACTTGATGGTGGGAGCGGCCTTGATGTTTTATTCAATGGAACTCTTTCCACGCTCGGCATTGACGAGTCGGCGCTCCAGAAGACAGACAACGCGTGCCTAACTCTTGGAGTATTGAGCATCTTCGTCGTTTTTACCCATGATGTTACAAGCTACGTGTTCTTATCTTGGGTTAATAAAGATGTTCTTTTTAATTCTGTTTATCGCCCTTCTTTTTCCCGCCCGACCCCGAGTGCTTGCATTCTCAACACTCTAACCCAAAGCTTATGACCTGCTCTAACTTTGGTGAGTTGTTATTGAGATCTGTTGTTCACTCGGGGGCTCACCATTCGCCCTACTGTTTACCCGACCTCGTTCTTTTGTTACTTCCGACTACTTGTGATGCTAAACATTCCATACGCGTGCATGTGGATCAGTTCCCTACGCAGTGAACTATAGCTATATCAATTACTCGGAAGTCAGAGAATCATGGTCGGACATAGCATAAATTTTATTTCAAAACATAAATTGCATTAAAGGTTCACTATATACACATAGTTCTTTTTTGCTACATACTATTCCTATCTATTCGGCTGGTTTATCTGGAAATGGCTCCAAGTCTTCCACAATAATGGCTCCCATATCCTCCACCTCCGCATAGATCCGCTCCACATCGGACTCCTCGACGTTCATTGGCCAATCCGCCTAGATGTGATCCATTCGAGCAGTCGGATACAGCGCTCGGACTATCCCGAGTACGTGAGTGGCTGCCGCCCACATGAAGTCCCGGGCTTGCTCCCGCAGATGTGCCGCCAACCCCTGAAAGCGCTCAAGAAACTGCTCCATCGTCCTGGGCATTGGAGGGCTCTCCGTCAATCATCTTGACGAGACTTTCCGCCCTCGCCCAAACGTGGTCGAGCTGCGCCAGAGTATTCTTCAAGTGCAACTCTAGGTTGGCGAATTGAGCGTTTACTCGCCGATGAAGCTCTACAACAGTACAAGGATAAGCGTTAGCCCATATTTCAAGTTGACATAAATTGACGATAATATTGACCGACCATACTTTTGTACTCACCGACTGCTTCATTGGCCTTCTTCTCGGTGACTATGGCGGTGGCTTCGGCAAGAGTGATCTTCTTCTTCACCTCCGCTGTCTCAGCCTCCGCCTTCACCAGCTTCTCCTTGGCCTCATCCCGCTCGGCCACTACTACCTCTGCTGTAGTCATCGAGCAGTCCGCCATGGCCATCGCCGTCTCCAACTGGGCCTCCAATGACATCCAGTCTGCTATTCACGATAATTAGACTGTATAAAACCTGTATATTGCCAATAATTTAATGCAGTGATGGGACGCTTATCGAAAGAACGAATCTCCAACTGGCCATGGAGGATTTCAACCTCTCTCTCCGCCCTCATCCAAGCAGCCTCCCTCCGAGCAAGCTGCTCAGTCAGATTTTGAACTTGGGCGTTGAGAGCATCCAAGTCCAAGTTATGGCTAGAGCGGACCACATCCGTATTCCCAACTAGCCGGTTTACCACTCGCTGCAGTAAAGGCATAATCAAATACAAGTGATAGGATTCAACATACATACAACAGTCAGTATCACTTACGCTGGTCATACGACTGAGACGACTTAACACGTCGTACCACTCGGCCACTTCCCGCTGCACTTCATCACCAGCGGGGGCTGGGCCGTCTCCCAACCTCATCGCTGCAGCGGCTGGGGGTACTTCAACTTCTGCCTCCCCCACTCGGGGATCAGCGATCGACTGCTCCTCTGCTGCTACACCACCGGTCAGACCAGTGGTGGTCGACACAGCCTTGGTGGGGCCCGGTGCATCGCCACTAGACACGGCTGAGGTCGGCATCCCGCTAGTCGGGGCGACCGCCGGTCGGACCTCGGGGGCTTCGCCCTCGGCCGGAGCACCACCACTCGGCACCCCTTCAGTCGACGCCTGAGCAGATACGGCTGACTCGCTGATGGCCACAAAGATAACCATATCAGTCACCTCCGTAGTGGTCATTGTCGCCACAGTAGTCCTCGCCGCCGTAGTCATCATCGCGTCGACTGGCTCGGCCGCTCCAGCATCGACTCCCCCACCGCTGACAGCTCTAGAGCCGCTCGCCGCCGACTGACAAGCAGCATCATCATTGCCAGCCAGTGGAGCCAGCGCACTAAGAAACAAGCAAAGGTTAAATTTCTAATATACATAATATCTATCACGATTGTCAAAATAACCTTACCAGGTTGACCGTCGAAATCCGCATGTTTTTACTCATCGGTGAGTGCCCGACGGACCTCCTGAGGATGGCGGCTGTGGTAGTGGCGGTGGTGGTGACGGTGACGATGACGTCGCCTCCTCTGCCCTAACAACGACGATGGTGGCGGCGGTGTCTTACACAATGACACAGGACTAGCCTCATCAAAAGTGACTTCACAAGTCTCCACAATCTTGTTAGTTTCTAACACAAGTACACAGTAGCCATGAGTATAAGTGGCGTAACCAAGAAAAATGCCATCTTGAGATCTTGTGTCAAATTTATCCATTTTTTAGATTTTAACACAAAACATTTGCACCAAAAAACTCTCAAGTGAGAAACACAAGGTCTATGTCCAAAATGAAGCTCATAAGAAGTTTTGCACAACTTTGATCATAAGAAAACTCTGTTTGAAATGTAGTAAGCTATAGAAATTGTTTCAGCCCAAAACTTCCTAGGAGTGTGATGTTCATCAAGCATAGTCCTAGCCATCTCAACCAAAGTCCTATTCTTTTATTTCAACAACACCATTCTCTTATAGAACTCTTGCTGAGGAAAACTGATGTTCAATGTCTTTTTCAACATAAAAGTAATCAAAAGATGAATTCTTAAATTCAGTACCATTGTCACTTCTAATTGCTCTAAGTGCTCCCGGGAGTTCGACAGAAAGTCTAAGAACCAAGTTTTGAAAAAGACCAAAAGCTTCATCCTTAAATGCCATGAAGAAAACCCAAGAGGATCGAGAGAAATCATCAACAATAACAAGAACATACCATTTTCCCCCAACAGATTGAACTCTCGCTGGTCCAGTAGTATCCATGTGCAAAAGTTGACTAAGTGTAGTTGTCATAACCAAGGTAATAGGAGTATGTGAGCTAGAAACCATTTTGGCATGACGATAAGAAGAGCAAACTAAATCATCAACACCTTTAAGTTTCGGTAAGCCACAAATAAGATCCAAACCACTAACACGAGTGAGATGATCAAACCCAACATGGCCAAGTCTATGATGCCAGAAGAATAAATCTTTAGAATCATTGGCAACTAGACATTTAATCTTCGAAGATGAAGGTGAATCAAAATCAGCTTTAAAAACTCTTCCAAAACATGAAATCTCAAACACAAGATTATCGGAGGCATCAAGAACTTTACAACCAGATTTATTAAAGCACACCTCAAGATCCCCATCAATCATTTGTGATACGAAAAGCAAGTTGTATTTTAGATTATCAACATGAGCTACATCTTTGAACATGTATTTGTCACTTACCTTGACTGTACATTTTCCAATGATGGCACTAGTAGAAGCATCCCTAAAAGTCACTGATTCAGACCGAGATGCACGTGTGAGGGAGGAGAATCAATTTTTGTCACTGGACACATGACATGAACATCCGGAGTCTACTAGCCATATGTTCTCCTTCCTTGCTCTTGAGGCCTACACACAAGAAGATGTCGAGGTCTCAGTACTAGGGTTAGATAAATGAAATTTAGTAATCCAGTACTGAGACACCTGACCTGAAACACCAACAGGCAATAATCCTCAAGCAAAACCAGTGTTACTTTTACCTCTTACCAAAACAGGGCACTGTCAATCAAACCATCAACTAGCTCTCGGTCTGACCACCAAAAGAGGTTGGCCCGACCGCCTCAAATGTTGTGGCCCGACCGTTCTACTAGAGTCCACAAATGACCGTTGCCACTTATGTTTAGCAAAAGATTTTTTCATGTTCTTTTTTGTTGTCTTGCAAGTCTAAAATAGAACTGAACCAAATGTCCATCTTTTTCACAATGTGTACAATTGTACTTTATAGGTTTAGTTGTTTTAGATGCAGAAGCAATTGCACTTGATGTTGCTAAGTTTGATAATGTTTTGGCAGATTTAAAATAAGTTTGCTTTGGTTCAGATTAAACCTCAATCTTACCTCTTTGAATAACCTTGATTGCAGTAGGTTGATAAGAAGTAAAATAAGCACGAGCATCAAAACCTAGTCCTCTATAATTTGTGCTTACTTTAGATGTATCCAATAGCATGTTGAGATTCTTTTTACCAGTTGAGAAACATTGCAACGATATTTGCAGATAATCAACTTCTTTTATTAAAGCAACACAATTTTTATAAACATCAGCAATGCTCTTTTGTTTGCGCAATTTGAACAAGACAACGTCTCATGAGTGAGCAAGTCATTTTGCAAAAGTTTAACTCTACCATAAGCATCTTTTAATTTTAATTCAAGCAATGAGCATTTTGAACAAGAAATTGAATCATGTTTCATAATGGCTGAGCTCTTAAGTTGTTTGAATTTACTACAATATAAATCATTTACCAAGGAACTTGCATACAAAGCAACTTTTATCTTTTTCAGATAGTTCTTGGTAACAAACAGTTCATCAACAACTTGAGAAAACATGGTAGTACCAATAACAAAATAAGATTTATTCTTAATAATTCTATCATTGAACTTATGAAGAGTAGAAGCATGAACGTCTCTTAAAACAATAATTTCATATTATAAAGCATCACATGAATTACATGAATCATCATCAGGAATAAAAGACTTGAGCCTATTAATTTCAAAATTGAGTGATTCAACAACAAGTTCATGTCTCTTAACTTTCGTGTTGCATTTTCTCAATTTATTATCTAGATGAATAACAGCACGAGATAAATCATCATAAGTAGGTTTTACCTTATTTGCGTCACTATAAAGTTCATCCTCACTGGAGCCTACTATGTCACGTGCCATGAGACATATTCCAGTCAGGACATTCTTCTTGCCTTTATCTTCATCTTCACTTCCATCGCTTATTGAGTCCACATCACTCATATCAATTTGATCGAGGGCGGCAAGGATTCAATGCACCATCTTCTTATAGTTGTGGTTCTTCATTTTTCCCTCTTTGAATGAGCGCTTGCTGTTCTCCTTGTCTTCTTTTAATGATTTTTTAAGCTTAGAACAGTTCACACGAATATGGTTGGTCTCACCACATTCAAAGCACCGAACAGAACTGTCTCTTCTTCTGTTTCTTACATTGATCAAAGCTCTAGTAACTTTAGTAGAAAGCAAGACCAAGTCCTCCTTTGTAAACTGCTCAAATTGTTCATCAGACAGAACATTTAAAGCTGATAAAGAAACACTCGAAGATGATACAAAAGAAGAAGACTCATTAGAAGGTGAAGAAATCAACGTGCCTCTGCACCTCTACCCTTTGTTCCTCATTCAGCGCCTCCATGGTGACTTGGATAACGTTGCTGTTGTCAAATTCCCCCGCCATGACGGGAGGTGTCGTTGAAGATTGTCCCACCAGGCGTGCCAAAAAGCGTGTTGGTGAATTTTTGGTCACACGCGTGGCCTGAGAGATCTGCTTAACTCTAGTGCAGGTCCTAAATTTGTGGTTCGTGGCGTGCCAATCAGTTTGATCCTGCAACTGATAAGATAGACAAAAGAACGTAAGCAGTAACACCTATCGGCTATCGAGCCGATGGTTTTGACGTGTATAGGACTTTCTATTAAATGAAACATAATGATAACACGGTAGAAATCATATGACATGACATATCAAAGATATAATAAAAAAAATCTATTGTACGATCTATCAGGATAAAATCATCAGCTTAAACCATCCGTTAAGCCTGCAGTGGTATCGGGTTCGATATCGGGATGCAAAAATATAATAACGTTAGGCCGATATGGACTGCCCGATTCCTCTATCCGATACAACGATAAACACGCAGAAAGATAACCTATCGGCTTATACTCCGATAGAATCTGGCTGTAGCATACCCGATCGGTTTTCGTATTATTATTCACTATGATCGCAAGATTGGACCGAACCAAGACAGTTGCTAAGTTATAGCAAACTACAGTACTAAACAAATCGGAGAGCGCTTCATCCAGATGAACGATACGTGACATGAATCAAACACATCAACCAAGATGTTGAACTAAATCGATGAAGCCTCAGATTAATATATTTGATCTAAACCACGCACCTGATACAGCATGACTGATAAATAGACCAAGATGTCGGACCTAACCGATGAAGCCTTAGACCTACTAATCAATACATGTTTGGCGGAACTTACCTCTCGCTGGAGATCGGAGCGATGCAGCCCCGCGAGAAGGCAAGAACTCGCCGGTGGCAAGTTTGGCGATGCGCCGAAAGTTTGTTGTGTTGATTGATTTGATGATGCTAAACTAAACCTAAGCGTTACATATTTATAGTCTGAAGATTTGCTGTCCTACATGGATACGACTGCAACTAAAAAATCTTTCTTCCCCTTTTACTAGCTTCTTCGTATCTTTATCCGATCAACTGCGCGTATTATGGTTGGGCTTCACTGACCATGCTTTGACCGGATTCCTTGATTTTCATGGGCTGTGCCGAAATGTGTTGGGCTTGGGCCTTACCAAATTTTGCCGTTAACACATGCTCCCCAATTTCAGAGTATGGGTGTAAACCAATGCTTCAAAATTACACCTTTGCCAATACTAATTTCTGCCAAACGTCAAATCATGGGCATATCTGCAGAAAACCTTTCGTATTCCAGTACCTTTTAACCCGTCTTTCCGAAGCATTGCATCCTCATAAATACCAGTCGTGACCCTTTCCATTCCTTCTTCAAGCTCTCGCCTCTTCTCTTTTTCCTCTGACCATGGAAGATTGTGATGAATGTTGTCTGGCTCGACGCATCTACCCTTCGCGTGGAGACGTCGGACCGGGCTTCATCCCACACAAATCTTAAGATGGTATGTCCCGATGCTTTGAAGTTCCAACCCTATCAACGCGACTCTTTGTCCCACGTCAATTCATGGGTCCCACCAAATCTGCAGAAATTTCTCTAACCCAGTTTTCGAAGCACCAGGATTGCCCTATAAAAATCACCCGGTGGCTCTTCATCTTCTTCTCCGCTGCTCGCTTCCTTCTTACACACAGAACCTCTCAAACCTAATTTCTCGCCGCCGCTGCGCGCTCGCCATCGGTGTCCTCGCCTCCGTCTCCGGCAACCTCTTCGTACTCGACTGCATCAACCGCTTCCACTGCAGCTTCAATGGCGACCACCTCCATGATCCCGGAGGTACATTGCACTATTTGGTCCCTTCCTCTCTTTCTTTTCACTGTTCTCTTTCGGATTCTTAGTTTCTGGCTGCATTTTTTAGTTCTCTGATTTGCCCTTTTTCCTTTTCTCTTCCGTAGAACCTCAAGAACCAGATCCTAATCCCTCTCGTAGATCCATCTTCTTGCTTTTTTCTTGGTCTGATGGGTAACCCAGACCCATTCGATATTGTCAATGCCGAAACCTAACGGATCCCATTCAAAAATTCTAGGATGCTTCTCTCCGATTGGCATCAAAGTTTCAGAGCTTTTCCTTCTCCTTTGCCCGGCTGGAGGGACTGGTACCTCAGGGTATCGGCCGCCAATCGTACCTTCTGGGACGAAATTGATATCGGGCACTGCATCGGCCTCTCCCTTGCCAAACCCTACAAGAATGAACCAATGCTAGACGCCGCCTGTTATTTTTGGTCCGATGCTCTCAATACTTTCTTGTTTGGTCATGGTCTGATGAGCCCTTCTTTGCTTGACATCTTTGCCTTAACCTCTCTGGACATCACTTCTCCGATGGATCCCCTATTCTTCTGATTCAAAGCGACCCATCGTCTTGATACCAAATCTTGTGGTGGTTGGGTAAAATACATCGCTAAACACAACAAAAAGACTGGTCCTGTAGATACTCGAGAGCACGTCGCTTTCCTCAACCTTTGGCTAGAAAGATTTGTATTTTGTGGATCCACCCTAGGACCGATGACCCATCTTCAGTTTATGGCTGAACAACTTGTAGCGAACAAGAAAATCCCCCTTGGCCGATACCTCCTTGGAGCCACCTATCATCTTCTTCACCAAGTATCGGCTAGACTATCGGCAGGTGAGCCTATAGGCCATTTTAGGGGTCCTTGGTGGTTTTTGCAAATCTGGCTCAACATCTATACTGCCAAGGCCACCGATAGTACTCCCTTTGCTCTGCTTGAATTTCCATCTGACCATCACGAAAATGCTCCCCCACCTATCGCCGATGTTTATCCTTGGGTGAAGCAGCTACCTATCGTGAGAGCGTCCGGATGTCACCCGATCCTTTGAGTCTTTGGTTCAAGGGTTTCTATTGCGGCTTCACCCGGGAATTGATCATCTGGTATGCCTATGAGCATCTGGCAGAATACGAATACCCCCATCGGCTGCTGCTATCCGATGTGTGTAGAGACGAGGAGTTCATTAAGATCTTTAAAGCTATCATCACTCCTTGCGTCCTGCCAATCAACTTCACCGTCGTTCATCCTCGAAAAGCTTCATATGAATTTTACCATCCGACCGTCTGCTCGCGGCAACTTGGGTTCGGCCAACTCCCGATTGACTTATTCTTCATCGGCCAACTCCAAGTTCGTGGAAAAGTAAAGAACGCCGTAGAGTACAATCGCCTCCTCTCTATGGTCAATCAAATTCCTTATGGAGATCTCACATCTTGGTCGGCCTACCGAGCGACCTCTGTTAGCTTCAACCGATGGTGGGGCGAATGGAAACAACACCTCTTCAATCGGCCCTCCAAGATATACTGCCTATAGCTGCATCTCGACTTCGATGAGGTGGACTCTGAGGTATGTTTCTTTTTCCCTCTTTTCTTTACCAAGATATTTTCCCCCTTTTTCTTTTAATCAGTGTTTCCGTACTGCAAGACGACTTGGAAGCACCCACCAATAGCCGAAGCGGCAGGCCTATCGTTTACGGCCCTGTATCAGCTACTACTAACTTGGGCACTGGCGTCCCCACTCCATCGGACTGGCTGAAAGGAAAAAGGATGAAGGCCCTAGGGCGAAAACGTAAGGCGCTGACTGTGACCGCTCCAAAAGCCACCAGAGCCCGATCCGATCCGGCCGATATCAGCGCTCTGATTCCGCCATCCTTGGTACATCTTGTTCTTTACAGAAGTCCTTGGCTCATGATCTTAGGCTTATATTCTTATTGTCCTGCTTCCTTGGTTCTGTAGCCGATGCCCCCTGTTTTGTCTGAAGCGCTTGTCCCCATCGCCGAAGAAATTGTAGAACTACATCTCGCTCAGGTTTGCATTTTCGCAACGTTGTATCGTTCTATTATTTTTTCAATATTTACTATTCTCCCATCTTCTTCTTTCAGCTGTCAACCCCTATTCTAGCTGTCGTCGCCGCATCGGTCGACGCTGCTGCCGAAGTTGATACTCCGGCTGTCGTTTCTGACACCACCGTCTTCCCGGCCACCACTACTGCCAATGTCGATGTTACGG
>KE371407.1:163769-177204 GCA_000418225.1 Zizania latifolia | reverse complement strand
ACTACGTCATCTATATAAATTTCCACCATTAAGCCGATCAAATCATGGAATATGTAGTTCATAGCCCTCTGGTACGTTGCTCCGGCGTTCTTCAACCCAAAAGACATTACTACCCACTCATACAATCCAAGGGCGCCAGGGCATCGGAACGCGGTCATGGGAATATCCTCGTCTGCCATGAATATCTGGTTGTATCCTACATTCCCGTCCATGAAGCTTATTATTTTGTAGCCCGATGTCGCATCCACCAGTAAATCTGCAATCGGCATCGGATATTCATGTTTGGGTGTTGCCTTATTTAAATCCCTAAAGTCCACGCACACTCTAAGTTTTCCATTCTTCTTCTATACAGGGACGATGTTTGATACCCATTCGGCCTATCGGCATGGCCTTATGAATCCTGCATCATATAACCTTGTGATTTCAGCTTTGATGTCCTGGTACAGTTCTGCCTTGAATCGCCGAGGGGTTTGTTTAAACGGCCGATATCCTGGTTTTATCGGGAGCCGATGTTCTACAATCGATTGGCTTAATCCTGGCATCTCATGGTACTCCCAAGCGAAACAATCCCGATACTCCTGTAATAGATTAATCAATTCCTTTTTTATTGCCTCAGGAAGTGTAGCACTTACAAAAGTTGGTCTCGGTCGGTCTCCGGGTCCGATGTCTACCTCCTGTAACTCATCGGTCATAGCGAACCCTTGACCGAGTTTGCCCTCAACCTCGTCTATGGTACCCTTAAAGTGTAAGTCTAGGTTCATCATTATTGACTGGTTTGATTCCATCGCTTGATACGTCCAGAAAGTCACTTTCCCAAGCTCTACCTGACAGGCAATCCACGCCTTCCATCTCCCAAACTGACAAATCGGCTATTGCTATGTTAACCGATTTATCGGCAGGAATCACTTCCACTTGATCTCCGGTCCATTGCATGAGGTTCTGGTGCATCGTAGAGGGGACACAACAGTTGGCGTGGATCCAATCTCGCCCTAGTAGCAAGCTGTAGAAGCCCTTTCCATCAATGACGAAAAATGTGGTAGGTATCGTTTTGCTTCCAACTGTGAGTTCTACGTTGAGGACTCCTTTAGCCTCCGATGAATTGCCGCTGAAGTCTTTGAGAATCATATTCGTTTTGATCAAATCCTCCGGCCCTTTTCCGAGCTTCCGATACGTCGAGTATGGCATGATATTGACGGCTGCTCTTCCATCCACTAACATCTTGGCCATCAGCTTACCGTTCATGAATCCTTTGATATAAAGAGGCCTCAAGTGCCGATGGTCAGGTTCGTTCGGCTTGTCAAATATGGCCGATTGAGGTTCCAGCACCAGCTGGGCCATTGCCTCAACCTGTTCATCATCGCTATTAGGGACGGCTTGATATTCTGCTGGGAGAAAGAACACCATATTGATTCCTATGGATTCCTGATCGTCCCAATCGGCCCTTTCCTTTACATGCCATTCTTTCCTGGTCTTCTTGGGGTGATCAGGTTTCTACTCCTGAGCGACAAGTCCTTGGAGTTCCCTCTGTCGTAGACGTTGCACCCTTCTCTTCTAGTTTTTTGTGAAGATGCCACTCGGGCACCATTGCTCATTCTGTTCCTGAGGGTTATGTCGAGGCCTTCCATCAGTCGAACGATCGCTGCCCCCCTAGCAGTTGTCTTCCGAGTTGATGGGCCCGAGTCACTCGTGCACCGATGGTTTGCGCGGAGGAGTCCTTCGGTCATCTTTATAAGACCTCCGATCATTATCATATGGTCTCTGGTCATCATAACGGGATCTCTGACTGATTTTGCTACCGCCGCATTCAGGGCAATCATTCATTGACGGTAGCCGCATTCCTTTATTCTAGTAAAACCTAAAGAACTCGTAGTTCCAGTGAGGATTGAACCGTGAAGAGGCATGATCGGCTTCGTAATCATCTTCTTCACTTGCCTTCCTCTTATACTTGTTTATCAAGCCCGATGACGTGACTTGTGTTTGGTTCCCCTCCTCCCGGATGCGCCTATCTCCCTCTCTGCGTTGTCCATCGGGGCGCTGGATGTAGACCATATTGGCAGGGAACGGGTGCCCATCGATGTTCATCGGCTTCTTTCCGTCGTCGAACTTAATTCGGCCATGTTCGACGGCCGATTGAATTTGCTGCCTAAACACCTTGCATTTATTGGTATGGTGTGACGGAGAATTATGCCACTTGCAGTATTTTCTTTTCTTTAATTCATCGACCGGCGGAATCAAGTGATTGGGTGGCAACTGGATCTGCTTCTCCTTCAGCAGCAAGTCAAAAATTCTGTCAGTCTTGTTGATATCAAAATCATACTTTTCTTCTTTACCCGATGCCTTTATCCAGGGGCAAGCAACGGGTTTTTTATTTCTGGACCACTCAGCGAGTCCAACTTTGGCATCGGATTCAGCATCCTCTTCAGAATCCGACGAGTACGTTTGGGTGTACGCAACTTTCTTCTGAAACTTCTCCCTCTGAGCCTCTTGGAACTGGCTTTCATGGGCCGATACTCGCTGTACTAGGTGCGACAGACTTTCAAACTCCTGAGAGGAGAACCTCTCCTTGATCGGGTTTAAAAACCCCTGAAATGCCAGCTCAACTAATTGGGTATCGCTGAGACTGAGACAGTAGCATCTGCTGCGTACGTCTCGAAACCTCTGAACATAGTCTTGCACCAACTCATCCATCCTTTGCCGAACCGCTGTGAGGTCCGTCAGCTTCATCTCGTGCATGCCGATGAAGAAGTACTTATGGAACTGCTTCTCGAGGTCTGCCCATCCTCTGATGGAATTCGGCGGCAGTGAAGAAAACCAAGCAAAGGCCGATCCCGATAGTGATAACGGGAAGAATCGGACCCTGAGGACCTCATCGGCCGATGCCTCTCCGCACTGGGCGAGAAAATGGCTCACATGATCAATCGTGCTAATCGAGTCTTGTCCTGAGAACTTGGAGAAGTTGGGCACCTTGTATCGGTTTGGTAGCAGCACCCGGTCGAACCACTCTAGGTACGGCCTCCGATACATATACGTCTGGTCCTTGGGCTTCAGACCAAACTGGTCATGGATGACTTTAGCAATACGATTCACCCAATCTTCCTCTTGTTGGTTTGGCATGGGGTACCGATCAGGTGTGGGCGCCTGAGGGTACTGATCTGGTCGAGGGGCGTTGTAGTGGTACTGATCTCCATGGGTATAGGGTTGTCCTCCGAAGTACGCAGTTTGGTGGTACCCCTATGGGATACCATTGGGTGCCCCTCTTAGCGACATGAGGTTTGGCAGCTCGTTCCTCTCGATGCCGTAGATAATCTGTGGGGCTTCATACCTCATCGGCCCTTGCAGAACAGGGGTTGGTTGTTGAGCCGGCCGAGGAGGTTGTGGAGGTTGGGGAGCCTGAGGGTGGTTAGATAGAAAATACGTCGGACCCGCAGCGGCTCCTGAGCCACAGTGCCCTCGACGGTCTTCTTGATCAATCCGTGGAGAGTGTTGACCAGAACCCCCGACTGGTTAATGAGGCCGTGGTTGACTGCTTGGTCAACGGCTTCTTGAAAGTTGACATGGGGGCTGTCGGGCCGTTGACTAGATTATCCAGTGAAAGTGGGCTTCAGCAACTGAGTTTTCTGGACAGGTCCCGATCTGGTTATGCCGAAGGATTCGAGGCACATCTTTCGGTAGTCATCAACGTGCCTTTTTACCTCTACCCTTTGTTCCTCATTCAGCGCCTCCATGGTGACTTGGATGACGTTGCTGCTGTCGAATTCCCCCGCCATGATGGGAGATGTCGTTGAAGATTATCCCACCGGGCATGCCAAGAAGCGTGTTGGTGAATTTTTGGTCACACGCGTGCCCTGGGAGATCTGCTTAACTCTAGTGCAGGTCCTAAATTTGCGGTTCGTGGCGTGCCAATCAGTTTGATCCTGCAACTGATAAGATAGACAAAAGAACGTAAGCAGTAACGCCTATCGGCTATCGAGCCGATGGTTTTGACGCGGACTTTCTATTAAATGAAACATAATGATAACACGGTAGAAATCATATGACATGACATATCAGAGATATAATAAAAAAATCTATTGTACGATCTATCGGGATAAAATCATCAGCTTAAACCATCCGTTAAGCCTGCAGTGGTATCGGGTCCGATATCGGGATGCAAAAATATAATAACGTTAGGCCGATATGGACTGCCCGATTCCTCTATCCGATACAGCGATAAACACGCAGAAAGATAACTTATCGGTTTATACTCCGATAGAATCTGGCTGTAGCATACCCGATCGGTTTTCGTATTATTATTCACTATGATCGCAAGATTGAACCGAACCAAGACAGTTGCTAAGTTATAGCAAACTACAGTACTAAACAGATCGGAGAACGCTTCATCCAGATGAACGATACGTGACATGAATCAAACACATCAACCAAGATGTTGAACTAAATCGATGAAGCCTCAGATTAATATATTTGATCTAAACCACGCACCTAATACAGCATGACTGATAAATAGACCAAGATGTCGGACCTAACCGATGAAGCCTTAGACCTACTAATCAATACATGTTTGGCGGAACTTACCTCTCGCTGGAGATCGGAGCGATGCAGCCCCGCGAGAAGGCAAGAACTCGCCGGTGGCAAGTTTGGCGATGCGCCGAAAGTTTGTTGTGTTGATTGATTTGATGATGCTAAACTAAACCTAAGCGTTACATATTTATAGTCTGAAGATTTGCTGTCCTACATGGATACGACTGCAACTGAAAAATCTTTCTTCCCCTTTTACTAGCTTCTTCGTATCTTTATCCGATCAACTGCGCGTATTATGGTTGGGCTTCACTGACCATGCTTTGACCGGATTCCTTGATTTCCATGGGTTGTGCCGAAATGTGTTGGGCTTGGGCCTTACCAAATTTTGCCGTTAACAATTTCCCAAGAGCTTGCCGAGAGCTATAAACAGTCTGACCAAGGAACGATAAAATAAGCATAACTTTAAAACCATAACTCGGATTGATCTAAAATTTTAACGTAATAAACTAGACTTTAATACGAAACTTTCCCAAGTGCTAAAATTCTTGGGTGCTGAAATCTCTTGAGTGCTGAATTTCCTCGAGTGCTGAAATTCTCGAGTGCTAAATTTCTCAAGTGTTAAGTACTGAGTGCCCGACAAGAGTGTTCAACAACTCGACCAAAGTGCTCGACCACTCAAAACCAATTTATTCATCATATATCAACATCAAACCAATTTATTCATCACTTATCAATGATCATACACATGATCTCACACTATGGTAGTAGGATATGCACATATTTCAGGTAGAAAATTCAATACTAGTTGTGCTGTTGAGTATATGTTGTATGCCAATAGTTTGAATTATATTTGAGATCCGCTACATTCAGAACCACATGTCCTATTCATGATGGATAAATTACAACTCTGCAATAATGGTATAGCAATTCTTCTAGTTCTTAATTGATTATGCTTAGTCCATTCAGGTGGACACATAATACTTATTGCACTACTTTGCCTCTCATATCAATGCATTAGTCATCAATCATTATTCTTTAGCGTTGTTCATTTAGGTGGACTACTTTTGATGATTAAGACATAAGGGTCAAGCAGATAATAGACCTGCATGTGTCTATTACAAAGATTTATGAGCTTTAAGTAGTATCATGATAGACCATATAGGGGTTCAATAAGACCAAAATATCCTCTAGATACAGTCTAGGAATGATTTCTCATTGGTCTAGTGATTAATTTTCTAGTGGTGTATACGAGCACGCTAATTTTCATTATTTAGGAAATTATTTCACTTTTAAGCTATAACCATATGAGTTGCTAATTTATTTTCTCATAACTCAAAAACCAAAATTGACATAGTGTATAATTCTAAATGGGAGAAATAAAATCTTAAAGTAACATACACTATAAGTGTAGTTATAGTATAGCCCAAATATTAAATAATGTATACTTCTAGTATAATTTTTTTAATTTCTGTATACCTTAAGAAAGATTAAGTGGGTTCAAGATACAACAATGCTTCATTGCTATGCAAAGTTATCCCACAAATTATATAACCATGGCTCTTCTAGGGCCTACAAAATATATTTGTTGCTTTTAGCAACGGTCATATTATTTCTACTTCTATTTCTTCTAGAAATATTTCTAGTTATCCGTATGAGATATGGACTAGAAAGCGTTCCGGGTTATCTTTTCTAAAGATCTGGGGTTGTGAGGCCTATGTAAAGCGTTTGACGTCTGATATTCTCACTCCCAAATTTGATAAATGCTTCTTTGTGGGATATCTTAGGGAAACCAAAGGATATTACTTTTATAACTGGAAAGAAGGCAAAGTGTTTGTTGTCCGGAATGGTGTCTTTCTGGAAAAAGAGTTTCTCTCGAAAGGGGTTGGTGGGACCACCATGCGACTCGAAGAGGTTCAAGAACGACTAGAAAGTGTTTCAGCTCCTACTGAACCGCAACTCGACATGCAAGATATTGCAGAGCCTGTTGTCGAGACACCAGCCCCACGTCGGTCAGAGAGGTTGAGTTGTGCGCCCGAGCGGTTTGCGTTTTTAACCACTGGGCAGCGCGACGTATTATTGTTGGACAATGATGAACCTAAGACCTATACGGAAGCAGTGATGGGACCAAACTCTGAGAAATGGCTTGGAGCCATAAGATCCGAGTTAGAATCCTTGGGAGAGAATCAAGTTTGGAACTTGGTCGATCCACCTGATGGTGTAAAAACTATCGAGTATAAATGGATTTTTAAAAAAAGATAGACATTGATGGAAATGTTCACATCTATAAAACACGATTGGTGGCGAAAGGTTTCAGGCAGATTCAAGGTGTTGATTATGATGAAACATTTTCGCCTGTCACAATGCTAAAGTCTATCCGGATCATCCTAGCAATTGCCGTATTTTATGACTATGAGATATGGCAAATGGATGTCAAGACGGCTTTCCTTAATGGAAACATAAGTGAGGATGTGTACATGACATAGCCTGAAGGTCTTGATTATCCTGAGAATGCTGGGAAAGTTTGCAAGCTGCAAAGGTCCATTTATGGGCTGAAGTAGGCTTCTCGGAGTTGGAACCTTTGTTTTGATGAGGTAGTCAAAGGGTTTGGTTTTGTCGTTGTGTACGAAACAACAGTATACCACAGGGGTACCCGCAGTACGGATTTAGTTAGGCGATGGAGAGTGCTGTGGATGAATCTTGATGGTTATCTCTAACTATGAGACAGGGGGATTTTTAGACAGGTTCGGGCCTCCCGGAGGATAATAACCCTAATCATGTGAGTGTTGAATGAGCTTTCGGGCGTGAATAGCCTTAAGTGTATGAAATCGTCTAGAAACGTTTAGACGAACCTTCTCCTTTACAGGCTCCCTCTGATCCCTTTATATGAGAGGGATCGGGGATTATAAATTGTAGTTAAAATGCCCCATTAATGACCAATTATGAGGATAAACGGTTAGTTTGTGGGCAATAACTTCAAGAGATAACAGCAATAATAATTATACAACGTGGAGCTTAATGACGGCCTGGCTCTTGATAGTGACCATCTGAGTGCCGGTGGTCGGGAAGGCCTCCCTAGTGCTGGACTCGGGGAGCCTTCAGGTTCCCGACCGCTGGCTATCTGGGGAATGTTGACCATTGACTGGTCATGTTTAATGTTAAGTCTGTTGACCCCTCCTTTACTCGATCATCATAAAACCACTCGAGAGGTAACCCGGGATCATATTCCTGACAACAGCCCCCGAGCTCTTTGCGGCGCCAGATGAAGTTGAGTAGTCGAAAAAGGGCTTCAGAACTTAGTCTTGATGAATTTTTCTCGATCGGTGCACAGCTCAGGTGCACCTACCGGGTGCAGCCCCCAAGACTAGAGTTTCTTGAATAAAATAAGCTCCAGGATCAGAGAGTTTTTTAAATCCCGCACATTCATTGTATTAGCGTCCGGTGAAATCGACTTGTGCATAGGGACAGATTGGCTCATCGAGTGGTTTTTTGGCGAAAAGGTGTCAGTTGGAGCAGTCCGGCGCAATGGAGTACTTGTAAGCCTCCTTTGGCCAAAAGACGTCTGCTGCCGTAGACTGGCACCTATCAGAATCGATAGGTTTGACGGGACCCACGCTAGTTCCAAGGCCGCCTCGCGGACACGAGTATAGTTTTTAAAACTGTAGGCGTCGATTTGCTTTCTACTGCCAACCGTTGGATCTGCAATCATCGGTTAGATGGATGGGTTTGAAAATATGTTGACCAGAGTAGTTAATGCCGAAGATTGCTTTGAGACACGTCCCGAGGCAATCACAGCGCATCGAGGGCCCAAACCATCACTCGGGAGGTTTATAAATAGCCCGATTGAGGGTGCTTCATCCTTCCGCACACTTCAAGCCCCCAGCCTTCATCTTCTTCCTTGAGCCCTAATTCACTGGTGCCTCGCAATCCTAATCACCATTGCAGTTGCATCATGTGCTACCGCAAGGCGAGGCAACTCTTCAACCTCAAGCCCGTAGCGCCACCACTTTCCATTCCATTGGTGGCCCTTGACCCTAGTGTTAAAGTTGACCGGTCGGTGGAGTTCTAGAAGTCGAGGGCGGAGAAGCGGGTGGTGTCGCTGTTGGAGAAGCGAGCCGAGCTCCCGCTAAGTGCGCTATCGGCGTGGTGCTCCGTGGGCGGCGAGGCGTTCCTGACCCCGAACACCCACGAGATCGTGGTGTTCGAGTCTTTCTTCTCTCGCTGGTTTAGTTTGCCGGCCCATCCTTTCTTTCACGGCATCCTCCACCACTATGATATTTCACTCTGCAACCTCAACCCCAATTCCATCTTGCACATCGCTATTTTCGTCCACCTTTGCAAAGCCTGTCTCGGCATTGATCCTCATTTCAACCTCTTCCATCCTTATTTTTGTCTGAGGCCGAACACCAAGAAGGTGGTCAGCCACTGCAGATTGCAGCTGAGGGATGGGAAGGCAGCCGAGTACATCCCAGTGCCGCTCCTGACCTCCAATAAGGGCTGGCACTTGGGGTGGTTCTACGTTGCCAACCACGAGCCGACCCTTTCACCGTAGATCGACCTAGTGCCAATGCCGGCGCTCACCTGGTCCGACCGCTGTCAACGGGAGGAGCAGGGCCAGGTGGACGAGCTGGTCGAGATGATCAAGAAGCTCCGACCAGAGGGCTTATCGGGCGTCCACGTGGTGCTCAGCTTTGTGTCCTGCTGGGTCTAGCCGCTAAAGTTAAGAACCCGCCCTGCGTAGGAGTACTCGGGCAGGGATGACCCGACCAGGGAGATGGCCGAGTACTTGTCTTCGGACGAAGTGAAGAAGAGGGTGAAGCTGATCTTCGCCGGTCGGCTTGGCCTCAACCCCGACGCCGACCACAAGGCCTTCAAGCTCAGCCGCCCCTGACCACCAGTAAGAATAATCTTTTTGTTGTTGATGATTTTTGATGACATCACCTACCGGGTGCTGAGTGTTGAAATATGTAGGGCCGAGAGGCGTATTGCTCTCTGCCGCCGCTGCCCGAGCAGCCCCAGACAGCCGAGAAGAAGGATATCGACCCGCACGCTGGGCCGACCGAGGAGAAGAGGAAGGGTAAAGAGGTTTGCCCTCCTCCGATGAAGAAGGCAAAAAAGACAACGACGAAGACGGCGATGGCAAAGAAGGCGACCCCCAAGGTGCCGTCATCTTTCCCTGGAGAGGTTGGTGCCGACTCGGAGACATCTGAGGTGGCCCCAGCGATTGGTGGTGCTGCGGCGGCGTCTTCATCTGAATCGACACCACCACCACCGCCACCGCTGGCCGGAGCAACTTTGGGCTTCGGGCGGCGAATGAAGAGGATGGCATTCTGGCAGTCGGTGTAGTAAGTTTTCTGTCGTTGATTTGAATCAAATAATTAAACTTAATTTTTTTGTTGTTTTGGTCAGCACTCCTCTACCACTGTCCGGGAACGATGGGGCCGACCCGACCAACGCCGATCCCCCAGCTACGGCCAACCCCACCACCGACTTGGTGGTGTTCGTCGGGGCGACCGATCCGCCAGTGGCCGTGGCGACTGGGGCACAAGTGTCGGGCGCCCCAACACCAAGCAAGCCGAGCGCCGCTGCACCTATTCCGATGCAGCCGACCACAGCGACGCCGAGTGCTATCGCACCAGACTTGGTGCAGCCAACTACAGCGGCAGTGAGTGCTGTTGATCCATCACCGATGGTCGTATCCATCACGACGGCGGCGGACTTGGAGATGACTCCCGCGGCGTCGGAGACGGCCAATCGCCCTGAGGCGGCGCAATAGGAGGCCGTCCCCATCGAAGTCATGGTCAGGGAGATGCCACCACCTGCCGTTGGTGCGGCAGCCGGTGGCTCGACTGGAGCAGCCGAGAGGTTGGTGGCCGAGTGCTATGAGGCACTCAGCCGGCTTGGCCGGGTGACCAGCGTAAGTCCTCCTGCAAACGTTAGGTTTTTATACATTACTTAATATATGCATTTAGACTAACTTGTTTTGTCTTTTGCAGCGCCATGTGAGCCAGCTGGTCGAGAGCACAGGGGCTAACTGCCCTGCTCCCATCCTGGACTTGAGGGCGTTAAACGCTTGAGTCTAGCAGCTGACTGGCCAGTTGGCGCAGAGGGATGCCGACTTGATGAGGTTGGAGAAAGATAATGACATCCTCCGTGGTTAGCTTGAAATTCGTTCCTATGGTAATTACTTGATCACTTTTTGTCACCAAAACTACTTATTATGACTGTATTTGATCAGTGCTTGTGTAACAGAATGGCTTGTGGCGGAGGAACGGATTGAGACAGCAACTAGTTTGGCGGACCGATCGGTCGCTTCAGCCGAAATGGCTTTGACCGAGAGGGATGAAGCCATTGCCAGGGCATCGCAGGTGGAGGCCAAGATCGCCGAGCTTGAAAATAAGCTCAAGGAATCTAAAGCGGCCACTGCCAAGTGGTTCGGTGAGTACAAAAGTACGGATCACCGGCTTAGACTTTTTCTTTGCCATTCTTGATGAAGTTTTCTCTGAAACAATGTTGTGCTTGCAGAGCTTAATCAGCGGGTGAACGCTTAGTTTACCGACCTCGAGCTACGTTTGAGCAACACTCAGGCGCAGCGAGACAACTATCGGGCTGGTGCAGAGACGCTCATCAAGATGATTGATAGCGAGCCGGTCAGCACCGTGTGGTCGGCGGAGCAGTTCGTAGAGCGGCTCCAGGGGTCAGCTACACGTCTACGAGAGCAAGCCTGAGACTTCGTTCGGTCGACAGCTACGAACGCGCTTGGGATTGTCCGAGTGCTGTACTTGACAGCATGCATGGACTACATCTAAGCGGGGTGGCTGGCAACCGTCAAAGAGTCCAACGTGGAGCGTATCTACTCAGAGGTGGAGGAGACGGCCAATGTCCTTCTCACAGACTTGGAAACTTATCTAACTGAACCTGCCGAGTAGGAGAAATATTGTAGAAGAAAAATAATTGTATATATACTTTTTGCGTAATGAAACAATGCTTTCTCTTTATAAATGTGTTCTATGCCCGACCATTTGTGGTGAATTTCTGACTATATGCTATAGCTTAGGTTTATAGCATAGAGAAACTTGAGCCATATACACGCTGTTTGGAACCATAGGCTTCACATGTAGTCAAAAAATAACACTTAAAAGTAGTCGGGTGAATAATAGAACAAAAGACCAAGCCCCCGAGCAGACGAAAGAATAATTTAACCCGGCCAGAGCGGATCATGGACTCAAAGTTAAAGTGATAAAACTTCGAATGCTCGGGGGTCGGGCAAAGAAGAAAGAAAGAAGGAGAGCGAAAAAAATCGAACATCTTTATTAATCCAAAACAAGGACTTAGCTTATTGCATCAAGGATAAAAACATCGAAGATGTTCAATATTCCAGGAGTTTGCAATCCGTTGACCGTCTTCACGTATTAGGCGATATGAACCTGGTCGGGTGACTTCGAAGATAATGTATGGTCCCTCCCATGGAGCCGATAGCTTGTGGGCATCGACTGCAGATTGTACTCGGCGAAGAACTAGATCCCCGACTTGAAAAGACCGACCACGCACATTACGGTCATGGTACCTTCGCAAACCTTGCTGGTACCAATTGGATTGTATTGCCGCAGCTAAGCGAGCTTCTTCAAGACTGTCGATATCTTCTTCTCTTGTCTACTCGGTTGCACCTTCTTTGTAGTGCTGAATCTTGGGCGACTCGTGCAGCATGCCCACCGGTAAAATGGCCTTCGATCCGTATACAAGGAAAAAGGAAGTCTGACAAGTGGCTCGGCTAGGCTGAGTGCGAAGGCCCCAAAGAATAGCTGGCAATTCTTTCATCCACTGACTGCCATACTTATTGAGGGGATCAAAAATTCTGGCTTTTAATCCTTGGAGTATCTTGCCATTGGCTCGCTCAACTTGACCATTTGCTCTTGGATGTGCAACAGAAGCGTACTTGACCACAATACACTAGTCTTCGCAGAATTCCCAAAAGTCATTGCTGGTAAATTGGGTCCCCATATCTGTAATAATCTGATGAGGAACGCCATGACAGTATACTATGTCTTGGATGAACTCTGTGGCTTTCTTGGCTGTGCTTATCCTTAAAGACATAACTTCTATCCACTTGGTGAATTTGTCTATGGCAACCAAAAGACAATCATAACCCTAGGGGGGCTTTGAAAAAGGTCCGACCATATCAAGTCCCCAGCATGCAAACGGCCATGAAGATGGGATGGTCTGGAGAGCTTGAGCAGGGAGATGATGCTACTTGGCAAAAAATTGACAGCCTTGACAGCTACGGACTAGGAGCTTGGCATCTTCATTAGTAGTCGGCCAATAAAATCCTGACCTGGAGGCTTTACCGACCAGTGTCCGGGGGCCAGCATGATTTCCACAAATGCCTGAGTGTATCTCTTTGAGGATTTCAGACCCTTCTGATTTGCTAATACACTTCATGAGCACTCGGGTCGAGGCAGTCCTTTTATATAACTCTGATCCCACCACAACATACTGTTTGCTCTTCCTAGAAAGGCGAATTGCTGCATCTTTGTCTTCAGGAGCTTTGGCAATGAGAATAAAATCAATAATTGGATATCGCTAGTCTTCTTCATTGTCGGTGATAACCAATACGGATGGAGCTTGTTTGGTCTTAGAAGGTTGAACTTCATCATCTTGAATTGATGGCTTCAGGAGTTCTTGGAGGAAAACATCACTCGGCATAGGGGCTCTCGACAAGCCAAGCTTAGCCAAGAAGTCAGCAGCCGAATTATCGTCCCTAGGGATGTGATGAAACTCGAGCCCACTGAACTTGCCTTCTAGCTTGCGGATCTCCTTACAGTAAGCATCCATCTTCTCATTGGTTCAGGACCAATCCTTGTTGACTTGGCTGATAACCAACTTGAAATCTCCATATAGCATTAATCTTTGAACCCCAAGG
>KE371407.1:151668-163689 GCA_000418225.1 Zizania latifolia | reverse complement strand
TACTTTAGTCTTTCACCTTGAGGGGATATAAGAAGAATTCCTGCTCCTGCCCCATCAATGCTGAGCGAGCTGTCAAAATACATAGTCCAGTGCTCTTGAAACTCCGCCGTCGGTGGGAGTTGAATCTCAGTCCACTCGGCAACAAAGTCGGCAAGGGATTGGGACTTGATGGCCATGCGGGGCTTAAAATCAAGGGTATATTCACCCAATTTGATGGCCCACTTCACGATCTGACCAGTTGTGTTCCTATTTTGGAGAATATTATCGAGTGGAAATTCAGTGATAACCTCTACCGAATGAGCCTAAAAATAATGCTTGAGCTTCCTGGCGGTGATGAGGATGGCGTACAGGAGCTTCTGAACCTAAGGGTACCTGTTAATGGCAAAATTTGGTAAGGCCCAAGTCCAACATAGTTTTGGCACAGTCCATGGAAGTCAAGGAATCCGGTCAAAGCATGGTCAATGAAGCCCAACCGCAATATGCGCATGTGATCGGATAAAGATACGAAGAAGTCAATAAAAAGGGAAGATAGATTTTTCAGTTGTAGTCGTATCCATGTAGGACAGCAAGTCTCCAGACTATAAATATGTAACGTTTAGGCTTAGTTTAGCATCATCAAAATAGATCAACAAATAACTCTCGGCGCATCGCCAAACTTGTCACCGGTGAGTTCTTGCTTTCTCGCAGAGCTGCATCGCTTCGATCTCTGGCGAGAGGTAAGTTCCGCCAAACATGTATTAATTAGTAGATCTAAGGCTTCATCGGTTAGGTCCGACATCTTAGTCTATGTATCATTCATGCTGTATCAGGTGCGTGGTTTAGATCAAATATATTAATCTAAGGCTTCATCGGTTAAATTCGACATCTTAGTCTATGTATTTGATTCATGTCACGTATCGTTCATCTAGATGAAGTGTGCTACGATATGTTTAGCATTATGGTTTGCTGTGACTTAGCGACTGTCTTGGTTTGGTCCAATCTTACGGTTATAACGAGTGATAATGCGAACACAGATCGGGCATGTTGAGGCTAGATTCTATCGGAGTATAAGCCGATAGGTTATCTCTTTGCGTTTTAATCTCATCGTTGTATCAGGTATCGGAATTAGGCGGTACACATCAGCTTAGCATTATTATATATCTTGCTCTTACATCTCGATATCGGCTTTAGTATTACTTTCAATTGCTTTCACAGATTAGTTGGTTCAGGCCAATGCCGATGTCCCTATAGGTTTCATAATAAATATATTTCTTGTACATCGTGCATCTAATATGCTGCGTTGATTGGCCTTCACCATGTTCTTATTGCATTTTATTTATAGTCATCTGATACGTGTTGAAACCATCGGCTCTAATAGCCGATAGGCGTTACTACTTACGTTTTTCTTGTCTATCTTATCAGTTGCAGGATCAAACTGATTGGCACGCCACAAACCATAAATTTAGGACTTGCACTAGAGTTAAGTAGATCTCTCAGGCCACGTGTGTGACCAAAAACTTTACCAATAGTACCAGACTTTGGATGGCTCGAGTACCTCAGATATGAAATATACCAGCCTTTGAACCGGATAGGCTTTACCCTCCTCCGGGTGCTCGACGACCATGGTAGTGCTGACAACGTGGGTCGTGGCGGCGATGTAGAGGAGCAGCGTTTCACCAGAGGTCGGCGCAACCAGGACCAGTGGAGAAGAAAGAAACTTCTTGAGGTCGGCGAAAGCCTGGTCGGCCTTTGGTGTCCATTTGAAATCACCTTCTTTTTTCAGCAACTTGAAGAAAGGCATTCTGCGCTCGCCAAGTCAGGAGATAAATCGCCCGAGTGATGTCATGCAGCCTGTGAGATGCTAAATGTGCTTGACGCTGCTGGGCTTGGCCATATTCAATATTGCAGAAATCTTCTCTGGATTTGCTTCAATTCCCTGACTGCTGAAGATGAAACCAAGCAATTTTCCGGTCGGCACCCCGAATACGCACTTGTCCGGGTTGAGCCACCATCAGAATTTATGGAGGTTGTTTACAGTCTCTTGGAGGTCGGGAATTAAATCTTCTGGCCTTCTAGATTTGATGACGACATCATCCACATAAGCTTCAACGTTGTGGCCGATCTGATCAGCCATGCAGCGCTGAATAGCACGCCGGTATGTAGCCCCCTCATTCTTTAGTCCAAAAGGCATTGAAATATAACAATATGCACCGAATGGGGTGATGAATGATGTCTTCTCTTGATATTCTTTCTTCAGGCTGATCTGATGATATCCTGAGAAGCAATCCAGGAAACAGAGAAGTGAACTGCCAGCCGTGGAATCAACGACTTGGTCGATGCGCGGTAGTGGAAAAGGATCTTTAGGGCATCTTTTGTTAAGATCAGTATAGTCAATGCACATTCTCCATTTCTATTCTTCTTTTTTACAAGGACTGGGTTAGCTATCTAGTCGGGATGATATATCTCTTTCATGAACCCTGCCGCTAGCAGGTGGGTAACTTCTTCTTTGATGGCCTCTTTACGCTCCTGGGCGAAACGGCGCATCTTCTGCTTGACCGGCTTGGCGGTCGGGTATACATGGAGTTCATGCTCAATCAGCACCCGAGGTACGCCCGGCATATCGGAGGGTTGCAAGGCGAATACGTCGATGTTGGCTCGGAGGAAGCTGACGAGCGTGCTTTCCTATTTAGGATCTAGCGCTGTCCCGATCAGCGCCGTCTTGGAGGGGTCAGCGTCCGAGAGCTGAATACTTTTGTACTCAGCCGGCGAGGGCGCTAAGCCCGATGTCGATGGCATGTTGGTCGGGATCTCTATGCTAGTGGTCGGCGTCATCTTGGCCGCCTGAACGGTCTCCTCCATTCGGACAGAGATGTCCGTGACCTCACCCAATGCGAGGCTATCCTGCTCGCACGCGTGCGAAGTGGCAACATCCCCCTTTATTGAAAAGGCCCCGCTCGGTCCTGGAATCTTGAGGACCAATTAGGCGTAGTGGGGTACCGCCATGAATTTAGCGAGGGATGGCCGTCCGAGCACAGCGTGGTAAGCAGTCTCAAAGTCAGTGACATAAAACTTGATGTACTCGGTTCTGTAGTTGTCCCGAGTGCCGAACGTCACAGGCAGAGTGAGCGTGCTGAGCGAAATGGAGGCCTTCCCCAGGACAATCCCACAGAAAGGTGTGTCCGTCTTTTGAATTGCGGACATGTCAATACCAAGCGCAGCCAGGGTCCCTTTGAATAAGACATCGAGGCCGCTGCCACCATCGACCAAGACCCTCTTGAGGCACACCCTGAGGATGACCAAATCGACGACCAGTGGGAATCATCCCAGCTTGATGACGTCCATCCACTGATCATCTCTGCTGAAGGTGATCGGGATCTCCGACCACCGTAGGCATTCGGTCGGCGCGGTGCTGATGGCATTGACGTGGCGGGCCAATAGCTTCTGCTGATGCTTGGATTCGGTGGTGATTGCACCACCGAAGATCATGGAGACCGTCCGAGCAGGCTCCTAGAAATCATTTTCTGCCAGAGATGCCTCGGCGTCTTTATCGTCCTCTTTGGACTTCTTCTTTTTATCGTCCCGGCGATGCTTGTCTTGCCGGGGGTTTTCTTCCACCTCTTTCACCATCTGGTTTGGCAACTGGTAACATGGGCGGGTGGTGTCATTGCTGTATGGTGAATAATGTAGGGTTTATCCAATACCTCTTGCAATGCTAAGTTCTTCCGGCCCTGAGGTCGGGAATTTTTATCAGCGACCATAACCTCCTTGCCCTTTCGCTTTCCACTCTTGTTTTGAGAGGAGGACTCGGGCTTGTCGCGGTCATCACGCAAGGGCGAACGGCGATGATCTTTCTTCTTCTTCTTATCCTTGCCGGATTCTTGAGTGTTCGGGTGCATCTGCTCCCGCTCAGCGTCTTCGGCGTTGGCAAATTATTCGGCAACGGTGATCATCTTACATGGATCGGTTGGCTTGTTCATCACCAGATGGCAAAACAACTCTGAAGGCTTATGCAAGCCATCTTGAAAGATGGACATGACATCGGCATCGGAGATGCTGGCGACGATGTTCCGCCGCTCGGAGAAGCGACGGATGCAGTCCCGAAGGGACTCTCCGTCCTTTTGGCGTATCTAGCGTAGGTCGTGCCGTGAGGCCAGCCTTTGCCAGATTCCTTGATAGTTGGCGATGAAGACTTCGCACAACTCAATCCAGCAGTTGATGGAGTTCTCCGGGAGTCTAGCCAGCCAACTGATGGCGGCCGCGAACAGCATGACAGGGAGGTAATTGACCATGACATCTTGGTTCCCTCCGGCTGCTTGGATGGCCATGTAGTACAGCCGCAGCCACTGAGAGGGGTCGGTCTTGCCGTCGTATGGCGTGACTCCCGTTGGACGGAAGTTACGAGACCACACTATCTGACAAAGGCACTCAGAGAAAGCTGGAAAGCTGTCATGGCACGAGATATTGGTGTCAGGCCTGTTAACCCCCGGCGTGCTGTGGCTCTAGTCATATTGCTCACGACGATGGAGCTCGCTGCGCTCGTGTTCACTACGGCAGCGAGAAATGGTGTTGCGCGCGTCACGCGCTTCATTGATGATGGTTCGGGCGTCACCCGAATAAGAGCTCCCATGTCGCTCGCTTAGATGCGAGCGTGCCGACCGCCGAGACAGTCGGGAATGTGAGCGATGATCCAGAGACCGTGACCTTGGAGGTAGGGCCACGTCAATAATTTGAGCGACGGCTGCCTGGGTCATAGCCCGAGCCCTTTGGAGCTCTGTTGAATTGGGAAGGGTGGCTAGCGTCCTCTCGATGGCTATCAGGTTCACAGTCGGCGTGCGGAACACAGCATAGCCTTCAAAATCCATCGTGTACCGGTCCTGCGTGCCATATCGCGAAGTCTCGGGCGCTACACGAGCCCTCGCGTGGCGGTCTGATCGGGCGACATTCCTCCTTTGGCGATCATGCCTGTGAGTACTGGACTTAGCGGCGTCGGAGGGCTCGTCATTGGAGACAACCCCCGTCATCATCATGATGACGTTAGGAGATGGCGCCAGCTTGACCAGAGTGGTCGGCTGGCGAGGTCGCTTTGAAGCAACCCTAGTGAATTGGCGCCGTTGGACTGTGGGTTCGTCTGCATTGGCAAAGATGACGAAATCGGCGGGCGAGTCGGCGGCCACTTGTGGGTGAGCCCTGGGCGGAGCTGGATGCTCGGACGCTCGGGGAGCTGAGGAGGGTGCCCTAAGCAGAGCAGATCATTCGAGCGCTTGAGGGACAAACGAGCGCACAGCTAGAGTGCGCGAAACCTTTGCCCTTGTTTGGACGGTGGTGGTCTGAACCAGTTGGCGCATACAATCACCAACGAAAGTCAGGCTCTCGAAGGTGATCATGGCGCCGATGGAAACCTGAGTGTTAACCTTGCAAACAACAGCCATCAAGTTGGTCAAAAATACAGACTGAACCCCTACTTGGCGCGCCAACTGTCATTGTGTACGAAACAACAGTATACCACGGGGGTACCTGCAGTACGGATTTGGTTAGGCGATGGAGAGTGCTGTGGACGAATCTTGATGGCTATCTCTAACTATGAGACAGGGGGGATTTTTAGACAGGTTCGGGCCTCCCGGAGGATAATAACCCTAATCAAGTGAGTGTTGAATGAGCTTTTGGGCATGAATAGCCTTAGGCGTATGAAATCATCTAGAAATGTTTAGACGAACCTTCTCCTTTACAGCCTCCCTCCGATCCCTTTATATGAGAGGGATCGAGGGTTACAAATTGTAGTTAATTTGCCCCTTTAATGACCAATTATGAGGATAAACGGTCAGTTCGTGGGCAATAACTCTAAGAGATAACAACAATAATAATTGTACAACGTGGAGCTTAATGACGGCCTGGCTCTTGATGGTGACCATCCGAGTGCTGGTGGTCAGGAAGGCCTCCTGAGTGCTAGACTCGGGGAGCCTTCAGGTTCCCAACCGCTGGCTGTTTGGGGGAATATTGACCGTTGACTGGTCGTCTTTAATGTTGAGTCTGTTGACCCCTTCTTTACTCGATCATCATAAAACCACTCGGGAGGTAACCCGTGATCATATTCCTGATAGGCTTCATCAAGAACGAAGAAGAGACTTGTGTTTACAAGAAGGCTAGTGGGAGCGCACTTATGTTTCTGGTCATATATGTAGATGACATATTGTTGATCAGAAATAATATTCCTATGCTAGATGCTGTCAAGTCTTCGTTGAGAAAAAGTTTCTCAATGAAAGATCTTGGAGAGGCAGCATTCATTTTGGGCATAAAGATCTATAGAGATAGATCAAGGAGACTAATTGGATTAAGCCAAAGTATGTATATTGACAAGGTATTGAAACGGTTTAAAATACAGAACTCCAAGAAAGGTTTTTTGCCAATATCACATAGTATTTCTCTCAGCAAGAGTCAGTGTCCTTCGACACCTGATGAGCTAGAGACGATGAGTGTGATCCCGTATGCCTCTGCAATCGGATCCATCATGTATGCCATGCTTTGTACACGCCCAGATGTTTCTTATGCTCTAAGTGTTACGAGCAGATATCAGTCAAATCCGGGTGAAAGTCACTGGGCGGTTGTAAAAAGTATCCTTAAGTACTTGAGAAAAACTGAGGATATGTTCCTGGTCTATGGAGGTGAGGAGGAGCTCGTTATAAATGGTTACACCGATGCTAGCTTCCAAACCGACAAGGACGATTCGCGATTGTAGTCTGGATTTATGTTCTGCCTCAATGGAGGCGCGGTGAGTTGGAAGAGTTTCAAGCAAGAAACGGTTGCAGATTCAATGACAGAAGCCGAGTATACTGTAGCTTCGGAAGCTGCGAAGGAGGCAGTTTGGATCAAAAAGTTTATTTCTGAGCTGGGTGTTGTCCCTAGTGCGTCCAGTCCAGTGGACCTCTATTGTGATAATAGTGGTGCCATTGCGCAAGCCAAGAAGCCTAAGTCATATCAGAAGTCCAAGCACATACTGCGGCGCTATCACCTGATCCATGAGATTACAGATAAAGGTGATGTGAAGATATGCAAGATACACACGGATTTGAACATAGCCGATCCATTGTCGAAGCCTCTCTCACAGCCTAGGCATGAGACGCACTTGAGCTCTATGGGTATTAGATACTTACGTGAGTGAGTCCAGTGTATGTGAGAGAAAGTGTCTTGTCTATGCTGGTGTATATTTGGATAATTAGTTATCTTGTTCCTTGAATAAATGTCTTTTACATTGATCAGTAAGTACGTGACTTGTTTGTAAAACTCTCTGTGTTACGATGTTATTCTAAATGATCCCTAATATCATATCATCATGTGGGACAGTGATGATTTATAGATTAGCACATATGTCTGATTGATGATCATGTTTCACAGATCATAGACATAGAGATGTCAAATCAGTGATGTGGACTCATGTTGGTGAACATGGAGTTGGATAGACCCACTTTGAGATACTACTGGGATTGTTATTCTATATGTGCCATCAGTTGTCATCTCAAATGGTGTACCTACAGAATCCTTAGACATGAGATCGTCATTGATTCCAGAATGTGTAGTAGCACACTTAGGGGCTTCCAAATGCTATTCCATAACAGGGTAGTTATAAAGGTTGCTTTCGGATGTGTCACGAAACATGTCGTGGGATATGAGCGGTCAAGATGGAATTTACCTCTCCTAAATAACGGGAGAGACGTCTCTAGGCCCCTCGAGGTAGTCGAATTGGAAAGTGCATGGCCATACCACTATGATCAAAGAGTTGATCATGATTGAATCCACTACTTGATCGAGTGAAGTGTCAAGCTGTCAACAAGGGTGGCACGAATCTCGCCTTGAGCTTGACTGATGTCGTGAGGTAAAGGGATTGGTGCGTGAGTATATCAAGGTTCAGAAAGTATGATTTTGACTTTGTATGCTTTCGGGGGTTAATATGTCCTGCTAGATACCGCTATTGATCGGTGATCCGGAGAGGGTTCCGGGTAGCAGCCGTTTGCATATGAACCTATCGGGTGGCACGCTTAAGGGGATTGGATTTTAAAAGCTTGCAAGAATTGGCTCTTGTGAAAGTGGAAGATTGATGAAATTGTGCCTAAGAGAATTCTAGGGAATCGGAAGTTCTGGCTGAGGGCTAGAAGTTTCGGGTTCTGGAGCATCTAGAAGTTTTGGTTATAACCGAAAGTTTCGGGCCAGCCCCAGTTTCGGTTTTCTAGAGGAGCCGGAAGTTTTGGTTGGACTGGAAGTTCTGGGCCTACCTAGATAAACCGGAAGTTCCGGTTAGACCGGAAGTTCTGGGTCAAAATAAATTCGATACAGAAAGTTATTTTTGGAAGTTCCGGTTAGAACCAGAAGTTCCGGTCCAGGCGAACAGATTAGATCTATTGGGCTTTAATATAGATTAAATACACGTGATAAGGCACTATATAAAGAGAGGAGGGGCTAGCATGAAAAGGCTGCTGCTATTGCTCCTGGTTGAGAACCCTAACCGCCACCTCTCTTCTCTCCTCGATTGCAAGTATTGTGATCGATCTCCCCAGATCTCACGAGTGGTGCTAGCACGCCGGCGCGCGGTGATCTTGTCCCCGGACGTGTGGATACCGTGGAGGCACCGCTGAAATAGCGGTGCTCATCTTCTTCGAGTGGAGATCGCCGGATCGCGTAATCTCCATAACTAGATCACTAACGAACGGACGGAGCCGGAAGGAGCTGCTCGAGGACGCGCTTCATCGACTCTACTTTCGCTGCCCAAGGGCATCTCGAGGCTTGAGGTAACAATCCATGATCTCATTACACACATGGTTCCTAGGCTAACGGGGTAAAATTTTGAAATTAAGCGCTAGCGTAGCCTCCCCATAACCTAACAGGGCGCGCATGGGAGAGGCATGAGCACGGCGCATGCAGGCACAGCTTTAGGCGTAAGGCGCGATGGCGTGATGGCGCGTGCTAGCATCGGCGGGCACGCGTGCTGTGGGCACACACTGGCGACGGGCGGTGGCGGCTGCAACGTCAATGGCGTGGCTGTGGGCCAAGCGCGTGAGGTACAATGGCCGGCTGTGGGCCATGCGCGCGAGGGACGATGCCAGCGAAGGTGGGGTGCTGCCCATGGTGGCGTAGTGGCATGGCTGACGATGACTGTTGCAATGCCAATTAGGGCGGCTGGCCTATCTAGACTATGTTGGACAGCATGTCGTCGTGCCTCGTTTATACAGTAGATTAGATCTAATCTATAAAACTGGTCTTTTTCAGAGACGAATTCAAATACATACATACTCGTGATGTCGGTAGATCATTGCTGTAGATCGATTCTCCCACGATAGAGTTTTATGCTGATAACATGTTGAGGAACTCTACTACCGTGTGTAGTCCAGAGCTTTGAGACAAAGAACAATTGACACAGTTTATAGGGGAAAACCTGAACTTCTTTGTTGCTTAGATTCAACAGCATACAAATGAGGAGAGGATCCCTCTATTTATAGACAAAAATCCTTAAGAGATAGACGTGCACAGCAATCGATACTTATCTCCTGGATATTCGGTTTTCTAACAGTTATCAATCTGGTTTCACAATAATCAGATTGGTAAGGGCTCTTGGACGGATAGCCCAAAAACTATGGTCACCTAGTTAGTAACCACTGTTTTTGTTAACCTTAATTGGCAATGGACTGACGGTGGTGGATGAAGATTTGTAAAACTGGTTGTCAGACAATTACCGATCATAGTTAGACACGATAACCAGTTAACCGAGATCTGGTTTCAGCAGTTATTAATCTAATTTAATAGTAACCGAACTATTAATCCTAGTCAGTCAATCGGTCGAAAAATTCGGCAGCGTGCATTGAAGTATACTATGATTGATGGAGAGTTATATTGCTGAACTTTGGAGGGTTTATTTTAAAATGTTTAGTTTAAGATCAATCTAAAGTTGCTATGAGTAAGATACATAAAGGTATATATGCACTACTACAAAGCATGTTATAAGTATCGGTCCTTTAGTACCGGTTGTGCTGAGCTAATACTGAAGGTGTATCACTGTCGGTTCGTAAACACGAGAATGTTAAGTTTTTGAATTCCACTATTACTACCGGTTCGTAAGCACTATCAGTGGTGGTTCTCGATTATGAACTAGCACTGATAGTGACACTATCAGTGTCGGTTCTATTACGAACGGACACTGATACTATCAATGATGGTTGCTCCCACTGACCGCCAATGACAGCTACTCTCACTTATATATATAAACCACTCATCCTACTTGGCCACTTCCCATTGCCCTCTCTTCTTCTTCTTAACATTTTAACTGGTTGCCTTGTTTTCAATATCTGACGCTTGCTACTCCTTGTTGTAGAGAAGGGAAACATTAGGGAAGAAGCCGGTGACCATGGTGAGCGTAGAGAAGATGAAGAAGGAGAAGACAAGAAGTTCGCTGGAGATGATGTGAAGCTGTTCGTGAACAACTGCGGGCTCACTGACATCAAGAAGCAATCACATGTACAAAATCTCTTAAGCATATTCTCTTTAGAAAAGATTTTACGACTTTTTTCCTCCTCATCTCATCTTCCTTTAATTTATTGATGTAGCGATCAAAAGACAAAATTTCAAAGATATCACAATATGCACGTCACACAGCTAATCAAACCTCTACTCTAGTATTGTAAAAAGATATTATAAAGGCATGTATATATATGTATTGATGTATACAGAGATAAATAAGATGCTCAAATTGATTTTGTGGTTGGGTGCATGTCAAGTGGTGGTGATATGAATTTGTTGCATAATATCTGTGTGTACATGTTAGTAGTTATTTGAAAATCGACTAACTAATTGATGCAGCCGAGCTGCTTAGGCTACTGTCACAGCCTGAAATATTCAAAATATAAAAGCTGTGAATAAAATAAAAGGAAAAAGAATTTTTAGTAAAAGAAAATAAAAATAGAATTTTCCTTAAAGAAAAGAAAGGATTTTTTAGTATTAAAATTTGAGAAAGAAATTTTTGCAAATAAAATGTTGCTAATTTTTTTTGCAAAAGTATCTAAAAATGTAAAGGATTTTTCTAGAATTTTTCTGAGTCAAAAATGTATTTTTCTGAATTTTTGGAGCTCTTTCTAAAAAAAAGGAATTAAAAAATAAAAAAAATTAATTTTAAAATCTGCTCCCTTCCTCTTGGGCCGGCCTTCGGCCAGCCCATTCCCGCACCGCACCCCATGCTAGGCCACAGCCGCTCCCGTGCCCCCGGCCCGGTGCACCTGCAAGCCTAGCCGCTCTGTGTCCTCGCTCAGCCACTAACAGGTAGGCCCCACCTGTTAGCTCCACCCCTAACCTCCCGCCGCCTTCCCCGTGCCCTAGCGCCGCCCGCCGCCATGCCAACCCACCTCCGCCGTCACCTTGGGCAGAATCTGAGCCTGGATTCGTGCTCTCCGCACCCCACCAGCCTTTTTCCTCAAGGATCCGACCCTGGCCCATGCCCATAACCGCCGCCCGTCTTCGCCACACCGCCATATCCATGTTGGACTCCACCGGCTGACCCTATAAATAGCATCCTCGTGGCCTCGGCTCTCGGTTCGACACCCTCACCGCTGCCCTAGCACTGCCGATCGCTCCCACGTCGTGCGTCGTTGCTCTGCTGCTCACCACCGCCTCCAGCCCCTGCTCATCGGAGCTCTGTCCCCTGCAGGATGCCGCTGACCCCGTCTTCACGATCGCCATCATCCGTCGGTGCTCATCCACCCCTCCGCCATCACCGCCGGTAGCTGGAAACCCCTCCCCACCGATGATCTGAGCCACCCGCCGCCTCCCTCTCGCCGCTGGTCGCCTCCCATCGTCGTCGTCCACCGCCATTGGTCCAGGTGTGCTCACCGTTGAGGAGTCATGGTAGTCACCATGAGGTGATGAGTGCTTGCAACCGGGGAGATGATGTGAAGAAGAGGATGAGAAGACTTGACCGTGACGGAGTTCGCGTGCGACTCAGGTACACGGATGGACGCTGGTCGGACAGAGGGGTCGCGAGGGCGTGCCAGTCCAATCCGGGTGCACGGA
>KE371407.1:110420-131684 GCA_000418225.1 Zizania latifolia | reverse complement strand
TTTTTTGTTTTGACGAAACCTGTGATTTCATGCGATGAAAAATACCGGTAAAATTCCTTGAGCGGCAAAGTACGTTTTGGTTTAACTCTCTGCTGAAGCATTTTAGGGATCCGAGTTTTTGCAGCAAAAACACTCCCTGCGCCTTGTTTATTTTTCTGTGTTTTCCGCAGCATTGTACTACTCTGTTTGCACTGTGTTTCGGGGTGGTGTTCAAAAATTTAATTAACTTCGGTTTGCGTGCAGTAGTGTACTTCTACACGGCTGCCTGAATTTTTTTTAAGCAATAAAATTTTGATTCTCTGTCCTGAAGCTTCCAGTGCACAGTGTACAGCTTGGTTCTTTGCAGCCGTGCGTCTATCTCCTGTACTGTGATTTCTAAACAAGCAGCTAGCACATGTTTTTGACAGTACACTATTTAAGATCTACACTGCATCAACGTTCACACTTCATCAAGTTTGCTACATCAAGTTGAAGGTAACTAATTTCTTGCATTTATTCTCATGCAACTGATGTTTGTGATGTCACGTATTTGAACTTGAAATTGATGAATCGACCATGAAATTGATGTGTATGAAATGAACTATTGAAGTATGAGATGATCCTGTGATGTACACTGTTGATTGTGATCGAACTGCGTGATTACACCAAAATTGATATTTAATCTTTCGATCATTTTTTGGTGTCTTTTATCGTCTCTTGTTGGTGGTTCAGTGGTTACTTTCTGTTCTTTTGTTCTAGTGTCACGTTGCACTGAAGTGGATCATTTTAGCCTAGGGCTTTATCGAGGTCACTCGCAAACGTGATACTGAGAAGTTGCGAAATTTTATTTTTTCGACCATTCACCCCCCCTCTGGTCGCCTACCCTGATCCTACAGCTAGGCCCAATTAAGTCTGTGGAGTGGAGTCGCCGTTGTGTCAATAAAGTTATTTATGAGCTATTTATGTTTGCCATTATTGTTTTGAGGTTCCAATGGCACATCTGTAATAAGTATTTTATTTACGTCGTCATGAACAATAATGCTTTCGATGTCTAATAAATTGTCTATTGTGTGCCTCGGCTGATTCCTGGACGAGGGTACTTTTCGCACAATAAATCACAAGGAAATGGTTAGAATTTCCGATCATAATATGTTAGTATCAGAGCTACCTTGACTGTTGGAATGGCCAGATGGTTTAACCTTAGGAGCTGAAAACTATTTTCTAGTTATACTCCTCTCTTCTTTTCTTCTCTCTTCAAAAGGGTGCTTCTTTTTCTAGAAAAGTAGTGCTGACTTTATTTTAATTTGTTCTTTTAGATGTCTGCAGAAGGATCCCAGTCCCAAAGGTGTTTCAAGATGAAAGGTTTTATCAAGGAGTTGAGGCATATGGCATTTTTCTGTGGATATCAAGAGGTTTTCACCTATGCCCAAGTCAAGACAGTTTTTCCTGGAATGGTAGAAGTGGCTGTTTCCATCATGAGTGAAAGAGAGACTATCCCCTCAATGATAGTAGAAGCAGAAGGAAGAAATTTTAATCATGCTTGCCAGGAAGCTGCTTATACTGTTATTGGAGAGCTTCGGGATTGCTTTGTAGCCAAGTTGTCAGCGTCGGAGTATAGGTATCACCCGAGGAAGACTTATCGTGATGATTATGCAGAGTACCCACCCAATGGTGAAGAAGAGAGTGCTACTATGGTCAGGGTGATGAATATGCTGAAGGCAATAGATGATTGTCACAAGAATGCACTCATTGGAGCACATGAGCAAAAGAACAGGAACCAACAGACCATCTGTCAGTTGCAGAATCAAGTGGATGCGCTGTGAAAGAAAGTTGCTGCCCTAAAAAGAGAGTAGCCACCAGGAGGTCCCAGGATCCGTAGTACCGCAAGGAAGCAAGTTCAGATACCGCCTAGGGTACAAGTTGTTAGGAGGGTGCATGAAGAGGAGATCATTGTCATCGAGAGTGACGAGGGTAAAGATGATGATGAAGACGGAGTCATGGAAGAGAGTAATCCAGAAGCGCCTAAGTTTTCTTTTGATCTAGGTTCAGAGGAGCCTAGCCTTTAGTGTCCCTATGTACCTTTAGTACGTTGTGTTATGCGTTTGTTTTGCTTAGGCTAAATGCTTGTTAGCTTTGCTTGTCTATAGTGTGTGGTTTGTATTAGCCTTCTATGATACATCTGCACCTAGGAGTCTTTCTTCTGGAGTCTAATAAAAATTGTATCAAATTTCAGATCAGTACGAGATGTTTTTCTCTTTTCTCTTTCCTCTTTCTAAATTTCGTCTATCCCCTCTTTCGTTTCTCTTCAGCAAGATGGTTTAGACTCGTCGTGTCAATTCTCAGGACTGAATGGATGAAGCTAATGGAGCAAACAATGGACAGTCTCAGTCGCAGCATCAACCCCATCTCCTGCCTCCCATGCCAGAGAACCCTACCTTAGCACAAGTGCTTGCCAACTAGAACCAGCTCGTGGCTATGTTGATGACCTAGATGAATGCTCAGCAGCATGTTCCCCCTGCTCAACCCCCACCTGCACCTATTCTAGTTCAGAACAAGTTGTCAGAGTTTCTCCGTGTGAGGCCGCATGTTTTCTCTAGCACTGCCAACCCGGTGAAGGCTAGTGACTGGCTCTATTTACTATTGAGAAGAAGTTAGAAGTTCTGCAATGCACTGATCAGGAGAAGATTTCTTTTGCTTCCCACCAACTTCAAGGTCTAGCAGGAGAGTGGTGGAGTCACTTTAAGGCGAATAGAGTTGATGGAATTGAGATTACTTGGGCAGATTTTTCAGCTGGTTTCAGGAAGGCCCATGTTCCTGATGGACTAGTGGCTCTGAAGAAGCGAGAATTTCGTGCCATCAAGCAAGGGAATCATTCTATCATTGAATATCTGCACAAGTTTAATCACTTGGCCCGTTACACCCCTGAAGATGTCAAGTCAGATGCTGAACATCAGGAGAAGTTCCTTGGTGGTCTGAATGATGAACTAGCCGTTCATCTGATTTCTAGAGATTATATTAATTTTTAGAAGTTGGTTAATAAGTCGATTCGTCAAGAGGATTAGCATAACAGGATGGAGTCTAAGAAGCGTGGGATGGTGCAGAATCAGCAGTCCAATCAGAAGCCTCATTTTATGATGGTGCCATAGCAACAGTAGTCAGGAGGACCCAATGCTCAGGCCAATCGTCCTTGTCAGTTCTATGCTGCTAGTGAGAGTGGAAACACTAGTGGTGCACCTCAAGCATACTGCCCCAATGTGCCTCGCCCAGCTCTAGTCACCAATTCTAACCAAGTTCCTTTGAAGGATAAGAGTGGAAAGCCACTGGTGTGCTACAATTGCTACAAGCCTGGTCATTATGCTGACAAGTGTCTGAAGCTCAAGCGTTCGAATAGAGCTGCAGCCACCTCAGTCTAAGCCCCTGCCAGTCAAGTCAAGGCAAGAGTGAATCACGTGATAGCCAAGGAAGCTCAAGCTGCCCCTGATGTAGTATTAGGTACATTCCCTATTAACTTAATACTTGCAACAGTACTTTTTGATTCTGGTACAACTCATTCTTTCATATCAAAATGTTTTGTGAAAAAATATGGAATGGCTATTGAATCCCTACCCCATTCGTTAGTGATCTGTACCCCTGGTCATCAGATGCCTACCTCTCTCTTTAGTCCTCTAGTAACCATTGAGATCATTGATGTCCCTTTTCTGGCCAGCCTAATTTTGATAGAATCCAAAGACCTAGATGTCATTTTGGGATGGATTGGTTAGTGAAACATGAGAGTGAGATTAAGTGTGCGACTAGAGAAGTCATCGTAACCAATCACCTTTGTCAAACTATCACTTTCCATAACTCGAACCTATCTGGTTTGAAGATCATGTTGAATGAGGTCAAGATTGAAGAGATACTGTGGTGCAAGAGTATCCTGATGTTTTTTCGGAAGAGTTGCCGGATATGCCACCCAAGAGAGACATTGAGTTCAGAATTGATCTAGTTCCTAGTACAGCCCCAATTCATAAGAGACCATATCGGATGGCCCCAAATGAGTTAGCTGAAGCAAAGAAGCAAGTGGAAGAATTGTTGGAGAAAAGATACATTCATCCAAGTACTTCGCCTTGGGGAGCTCCAGTCATTTTTGTGGAGAAGAATGACCAAGAGAATGTGTGTGGATTATAAAGCCTTGAATAAGGCCACAATCAAGAATAAGTATCCTCTTCCTCGTATGGATGATTTGTTTGATTAGTTGCAAGGAGCCTTAGTTTTCTCCAAGATAGATCTTTGGTCAGGATACCATCAATTAAGAATTTGAGAAGAAGATATCCCCAAAATAGCTTTTACAACCTGTTATGGATTGTTTGAGTATCTGGTGATGTCATTTGAGTTGACCAATGCCCCCCTACTTTCTTTATAAACCTGATGAATAGTATATTTATAGAGTACCTAGATAAGTTTGTGGTGGTATTCATTGATGGCATTCTTTTTTATTCCTAGACGGAGGAAGATCATTTAGCACATTTTCACCTAGCCTTACAGAAGCTGAGGGAGCATCAGTTGTATGCTAAGTTGAGTAAGTGTGAGTTTTGGTTGAAGGAAGTGAAGTTTTTAGGTCACATTATTTCTTCTACAGGAGTTGCTGTTGATCCAAGTACAGTTGAAGTTGTTACTGATTGGGTATAGCCTCAGAACATTACTGAGATCAGGAGTTTCTTAGGACTTGCGGGTTATTACCGTCGGTTCATTGAGAATTTCTCCAAGATAGCCAAGCCTATGACCAAGTTGTTACAGAAGGATGTGAAGTTTGTTTGGACCCCCGAGTGTGAGGAAAGTTTCATAGAGTTAAAAAAGATATTAGTATTAGCCCTAGTGCTAATTCTGCCAGATCCTAAAGGAGATTTCCAAGTATATTATGATGCATCTCGTCAAGGTTTAGGATGTGTGTTGATGCAAGAAGGTAAGGTAGTTGCCTATGCTTCTCGGCAATTAAGACCTCATGAGTTGAATTATCTGACCCATGATTTAAAGATGGCCTCAGTGGTTCATGCTTTGAAGATTTGGTGTCATTATCTCATCGGGAACCGTATAGAAGTCTTTACGGATCATAAGAGTTTAAAGTATATCTTTACCCAACCAGATTTGAACCTTCGTCAAAGAAGATGGCTCGAGTTAGTCAAAGATTATGATGTCAGTATTCAGTATCACCCTAGTAAAGCTAATGTGGTAGCAGATGCTCTTAGTTGCAAGACCTATGGGAATACTATTTCAATAGAGGAAGTATCTTTGGAATTGCTGCAAGAGTTTGAAAAGTTGAGTTTGAGTGTGGTACCGAGTGGATTTTTAGCAGCGTTAGAAGCACAGCCTTCGTTGTTAAATCAGATTCGGGAAGCTCAAGTGAATGACCCTTATATCCTTGAGATTAAGGAAAGCATAAAAGAAGAAAAAGCTTGTGAGTTTTTTGAGGATGAGCAAGATACCCTATGGCATGGAAGTAGTATCTGCGTACCTGATAAAAAGGAGTTGAAGGATCTCATACTTTATGAAGCCCATGAGACCTAGTACTCTATTCACCCTAGGAGTACTAAGATGTATCAAGACCTTCGAGAAAAGTTTTGGTGGCCTAGTATACATCATGAGATAATGGAGTATGTAGCTTTATGTGATGTAGTAAAAGCAGAACATCAGAGACCTGCAGGGTTACTCCAGCCTTTGTGAGTGCCCGAATGGAAGTGGGAAGAAGTCAGAATGGATTTTATAACCAGATTGCCAAGAACAACCTCAGGGTATGATTCTATTTGGGTTATCGTTGATCGATTAACAAAAGTGGTTCACTTCATACCGGTCAAGACCATCTATCATAGTAGTCAGTTAGCGGAGCTATATATGGCTAGAATTGTTTGTTTGCATGGAGATACTAAAAGGATAGTATCAGATAGAGGAAGCCAGTTTACTTCTAAGTTTTGGCAGAAGCTGCAAGAAGAACTGGTTACCCGTTTGAATTTTAGTACAGCTTATCACCCCTAGACTAATGGGTAGGCAGAAAGAGTGAATCAGATTCTAGAGGATATGTTGAGAGCCTGTGCTCTAGATTTCGGAGGATCATGGGATGAGAACTTGCTCTACGCCGAGTTTTCTTATAATAACAGTTATCAAGCTAGTCTTCAGATATCCCCGTTTGAAGCTTTGTATGGAAGGAAGTACAGGACACAGTTGTTTTGGGATCAAGTACGTGAGAATCAAGTTTTTGGCACCGATATTATGAAGGAAGCTGAAAACAAAGTAAAGATTATTCAAGACCGTTTGAAGGTTGCACAATCCAGGCAGAAGAGTTATGCCGATAATCGTCGCCAAGATCTTAATTTCGAAGGAGATTTTGTATACCTCAGAGTTACCCCTTTCCGTGGAGTTCATCGTTTCCAGACCAAAGGTAAGTTGGCACCACATTTTGTGGGACCATACCGGATAACAAGTCAAAGAGGTGAAGTCACCTATGAGTTGGAGTTACCCCCATCCATGGCAGATATTCACAATGCGTTCCATGTGTTCCAGTTGAAGAAGTGTCTGTGAGTCCCCTCTGAAGTGGCAGATGTCGAGCAAATAGAACTTTAAGAAGATTTGACGTGTGTGGAAAAGCCTGTTCGTATTCTAGAAGTCAGTGAGAGAAGAACCCAGAGCAAAGTTGTAAAGTTTTGCAAGATTCAGTGGAGCAATCATTCGGAAGAAGAAGCTACTTGGGAGCATGAAGATGAATTGCGAGCCAACCATCCGCGTCTTTTTCCAAGCGTCTCTGAATCTTGAGGTCAAGATTCAATTTAAGGGGGGTATGTTTGTCACAGCCTGAAATTTTCAAAATATAAAAGCTGTGAATAAAATAAAAGAAAAAAGAATTTTCAGTAAAAGAAAATAAAAATAGAATTTTCCATAAAGAAAAGAAAGGATTTTTGAGTATTAAAATTTGAGGAAGAAATTTTTGCAAATAAAATATTGCTGAAATTTTTTGCAAAAGTCTCTAAAAATATAAAGGATTTTTCAAGAATTTTTCTGAGTCAAAAATGTATTTTTATAGTTTTTGGAGCTCTTTCTAAAAGAAAAAGGAATTGAAAAATAATAAATTTTAAATTTTAAAATCCGCTCCCTTCCTCTTGGGCCGGCCTTCGGCTAGCCCATTCTCGCGCCATGCCCCGTGCCAGGCCGCAGCCGCTCCCACGCCCTCGGCCTAGTGTGCCCCGTAGGCCTAGCCGCCCCGCGCTCTCACTCAGCCGTCGACAGGTCGGCCCCACCTATCAGCTCCACCCCTAACCTCCCACCACCTTCCACGTACCCTAGCGTCATCTGTTGCCGTGCCAATCCGCCTCCACCGTCACTATGCGCCAAATCCGAGCCCAGATTCATGCTCCCTGCACCCCGTCGGCATTTTCCCCCAAGGATTCGAGCCCAGCCCATGGCCCTAACAGCCCCGCCGGGCCGCCCGACCAAAACCGCCGCCCATCTTCATCATGCCACTAAATCCGCACCGGACTCTGCCGGTCGACCCTATAAATAGCATCCTCGTGGCCTCGGCTCTCGGTTTGACCCCCACGCCGCCGCCCTAACGTCACCGATAGCTCCCGCGCCGTGCACCGCTGCTGCGTTGCTACCTCCAGCCACTGCTCACCGGTGCTCTATCGCTGGCCAGTCGCCACCGACCCCGTCTTCATGATCATCGTCATCCGTCGGTGCCCGTCCACCCCTCTGTCGTCACCATCGGCCGCCGGAACCCCCTCCCCACAGATGACCCGAGCCGCCCGCCGCCTCCCTCTCGCCACCGGTCGCCTCCCGTCACTGCCGTCTGCCGTCGTTGGTCCAAGTGAGCTCACCGTCGCATCCTGATCTCATGGGTGCCTTCACCGCAGCTCGCTAGGCCACCTCCCACCAGCAACCTTCGGTCCCCGTGCCGCTGTCGTCACCCCGGCATGGCGCTGACGTGGCCGCCGCGTCAGCGCCATGTCTGGCGCCCCTGCTGGCATGGCTACCACATGGCCGCCACGTGGCCCCGCCTACCGGCATGTGCGATCCTCTCTGCTGATGCCATATTTTTGATTTTTCTTTAGAAAAATAATTCCGTATTGCGTCATAATTCTATTTATTTTCTAAAATTAATATAACAGTGTTCAAACTTCAAAAATTCATATCTAATTCATCCAAACTCCAAATTTAACCATTCAAATTGCAAATTTTTTCTAAAAATGAGCTCTACCCAGTAAAAATATGTTCACACATAGAATGTTTGCATTACTATACTATTTTAATTTATTATTGTTTGCTTGTACTGCTGTTTAGTCTCTGAAGCGCCGGAAGAGCCTGTTTACATCGAGAAATCACCTATTTTCATCCCTGTTCGGCAAGGCAAGTTGTTCAAGTATCCCATTTGATCATGTTGAACCCATGTATTCAAAGCTATTATTCTTTCAAAACTGCATTTTATTTTAGAATGTAACTGGGATTGGGATATTAACCATGCTTGTATTACCCCATGTTGATTATTTACCTATTCCTTGATTACCTAAGGATTATTTAACCAGTGTTAATTTTTATTATGATTTATCTAGATGCTTAAGATTGCTTAGCTCTGCTTAGAAACTAGTATCACACTCATGATGCTGTTTAATACCACTTATATGTTAATGTTGGCTTATGATTTCTAGTTGAATATTGAACTAGTTCATGGATTAAATGTCACTAAAACTTGATTAAGGTGGGTTGTGAGTATAAGGTCTGTGGTTCTGCTAGTCGTATTCATGACACTTTAAGGACCGGTTCATGGGCCGCTTTTGCACTGTAAACTCGCACTCACCACAAGTCAGCATGGGTAATGGTTTGACCAAAAGCCTAGAGACCCTGGGTGAAGCATCGAGACAGCCGATAGCCCTGCACTGGTGTAAGTCTTTGCTATACGGATGGGGAGCGCCAGGGGGATATTGAGTGTGATGGAAACCTAGGGTGTGAAGCTTGGAGGATCTAGGTGGATAGTCATATCACAGCTCTTTTCTAAGGTACCGTGGTGGTATTGAGGCACATGATGACATGTTGTAGGGTTGTGTCTTGTGGGTAAAGTTGTGCACCTCTGTTCAGAGTAAAACTATTTGAATAGCCGTGCCCACGGTTAAGGGCGGCAATGCAAGGTCACTCGTGATTAGTCCTATTGTTACTTAATTAACCTGATTTATTTTCTGTTCAACCTGGTAGCTCTGGTTAGAATGGTTTGGTAGGTTCTTTTGGGCCTGATGACTCTGGGTAGAGTTATTTAGTGAATGGATTAATACTGCTTTTAAGATTCCAACTTAATTAGAACTACTCTTTAAATTCTATCTCTCTTTAATGCTCTTTTTATGTAAATGAATCTTATTATATCATCCTTTGTATCCCCTGTGTATTATAACTATTCCGCTTGGATGGCTTGCTAAGTATTCAAAATACTTATCCTTGTATTCCCCCACAACCAGAAGAGGAGTTTGTCAGCGAAGATGAAGGTGACGCCTTTTGAGCTAGGTCCAGTCAAGTCTGCCTATGGATTAGAGTCACCACTGCGTCAATCAAGTTATTTAGGAGCTATTTATATTTGCCATTATTGTTTTGAGGTTCCAATGCCACCTCTGTAATAAGTACTTTATTTATTTCGTCATGAACAATAATGCTTTCGATGTCCAATAAATTGTCTATTTTGTGCCTCGGCTGATTTCTGGATGAGGGTACTTTCCGCACAATAAATCACAAGAAAATGATTAGAATTTTTGGGTGTGACAGCTAATGACACTTTCAGTGTTAGTTCTATTACAAACCAGCACTAATACTCACTATTAGTGCCGATTCTATTATGAACCAGCACTGAAAGTGGCTATCAGTGGCGGTTCTAGAACCACTACTGATAGTCGTGGACTATCAGTTCTGACTAATCAGTGACGATTTAAAACCCATCATTGATGTCGATTTTGACTCGATACTGATGATGGTTTCTTCAGTGGTGGTGGTACACGTTAGTCAGTTCATAAGATAAAATGGTTGAGATGGTTTTTATTGGTAAGATTGCTTTAAATATTACAAAGTGTGTGAATCATGTCAGAAATTTGGTAATGTATAGGTAATGTGCAATTAGCACATGTTTTCATGTTACGTCCTATTATTGAGTTATGGTCATTTGGTGGATGGGGTTTGAATTTTAGTAGATACATACAAATTATTTTACAAAGCGAACAGAAGTTATCCCTCCAAAGAACATGGCTCATAAAGAGAGGTAGTTGATTTTATTTTAGACCATAGTATTCTTAGATTCGGCATAACACATACTTTAACAATTAATCAAGGGTCACTTTTTATGTCTCATCAAGTATATGAATTTGTCAAATTATTGAAAACTAAACTGCTTGGTCAAATTATTGAAAAATAAATCGCTTAGTTCATCGCCATACTTTACTCACGCTAATGGGCAAGCAAGTAAAGTAACAAGGTTTTAATTAGACTCATCAAAGAGTATCCTAAGAGAGGATATTAAGTGTTGTTTGACGTATTACAGGCTCATCGTATATCTAAGCTCAGGGCTACAAAGCTGACATATGAGCTATATGGGTAAGAAGTTGTTTTACCTATCCAGTAAATCTGGACACTTTTAGGTTCGCCAGGAAAAATGATTTGTTGGCTATATATTATCATGACTTAATTATGGATTGAATATATGAAAAGGTTAAATTGAGAGTAGCCAAAGCCTACAATAAGAAGGTAAGGGAAAGTTCATTTCAGATAAGAGATTTAGTATGAAAAACAACTTTGCTCATTGGGGGCGAAGCATAATAAATTTGTGAAATAGTCTCTGAATTGGGGGAAGGTCCATATCAAGTTGTAGAATTCGTTCCAGAAAATTCTTATTTTGTGCCAAATCTGCAAGGAGGAAAGTTACCTAGAGTCTTAATGGTAGGTATTTAAAAAGGTATTATCCTAGATATATATGATGGTTTGCTTCATGAACGCAAATTTATTTTTTTGGTACATAAAGCTTTACTTAAAAAAGGGGGCATGTGTTGATAGTCAAAATTGGCACTTGCATGAGTGCATGAACGAGTTTTTACTTGCTTAGCCGAGTGGTTCTATAGTTTGGCCGAGTGGTTTTATGGCACGTCTGACTATTCAAACCAAGATTTGGTGGCAAAAATAGAGTATCTTAAGTTGATTTTGGAGTTTGAGATGATTTCAAATGTGAATCTTGACAACATAGAAGTTGTAGATATTTCTGAGAGTTTCAATATGGATATAAGGATGACCATATTCGGCCAATGGAGATAGAAGATATTGTACTGAAAGCAACTATCGACGTCCTATAGAGCTAGAAAAATCAGATGCTGCTCTCAGCTGTTCGGTCTACTACGCGTAATCCCGGCTGTCCGATTAAATTTCAACTGTCGTCGCTAAAATATGACGTGTTACAAATATTACGTATATATTATGTGAAACATTAATCGAAACTGATTGAAACATTATATAAGAACACTTTAAACAAATTGTGTTTCTAACTGAAACATAGATTACATAATTTTTGACAAACACCACTAATGTATAGAATGAAATATTGTTTAATAAAAAAAATGGTTTAACTATTTAAAATATTATGATATACTAGATTAAATAATATGTGTAGTTATAGTTAAATATTATTTGTAACTGATTGAAATATTACATGTGAACAATCAAATTAATTTATGTTTCTAGTTAAACATGATTTACATATTTTTTGAAACACTACTAATGTATAAAAGTGGGATATTATTTAATGAATAAAATAAAATAATTGTTAAACTATTTAAAACATTATGATACTAGTAGTGTGCCCATGCTAACGCAATGGTAAAAAATCAAAAGGCAATAAATATTTTGAACTTGAAGAAAATAGTTTGGTAAATTAAGATTCACGCCAAAAGTGATCAACGATGAATTATTATATTATTAAATTCATAGCAAATATACAAATAATATACCCAATGGGCATTTTTTCAGGGATCATTGAATTTGAATCCGTGTTATGGCATGCCCATTTATTATGTGAGACATGGAAATACAAATCGCCTTGTAAAAGACAAGTCACACTCATATTGGCAAACAACGGTGGTACAAGACGCCTCCATGGCTGCCATGATCAAATCTACAGGGACCTTTTTCAAATCTCAAAGGCTTTCAAAGGGTCCTTGGGGTCGATTTCATGGAAGAGAGGAAGATCTCCGTCGGCCGCCATGTCTGATTCAACAAGATAAGGCTGCAAATATGGGTGCCTCAATAGCTCTCCAGCCTATAAAAATTATAGTTTAACTTTGAATGTTAGTGTTCTATTCTGTCAGTGCCGCTGATCGAAACAATGCAACTGAGTTTTTTTAAGCACAAAACGATGAAGCAGAGTTTGTGGCACTTACAGTGGGTCTTTGCTCATTTTACACTAAGAATAATCAGACATCTCTCTCCTTAAAAGAAATGCACTATAGTATTTACGACAGATGTACGACAACCTTCGTCGATCTGCACGATATTTAACAAAATCGCTTCGACAATCAACAGTGTTGTACTGCTGTACTAAATGTTCTCAATCTTATGAAATCGATGAGTGCAATGTCGGGAAAGTGACAAGGTAGGCGAAATTAACATTTTATAAGGTAAAGTTTGCGAGTGTACCATGGTACCGTCAGGGAAATCTAACCGTGAAAAAGAAATCTAGCAAAGGATGAAAATAATCTACTTCAGCAGCATCTGTGGAAGTGAGGAACGCTTATGGATGTTCAGCCAATAAGACAACATTCCCATGGGACCTCGTGTTGCTGGCTGACGAATATATGTTTCTCGTCTTTGTAATGCTCTCAGGAATTCCTCGGAGCTCAGGTTTCCATCATGATTTGTGTCAAACACATAGAAAATGATGTCCACTACTCTATCAATTAAGTCGACACCACAAACCTACCACACAAACTGAAAAGGAAATGGAACCACTTAGTAGGTGCATTATAATGATAATCACAAGCATTGATCAGCAAACTAAAAGTTATCAGTTCAGTAAATGAGCATTAGACAATAGAAAGAACCATGTGATCATTTAGTCAGGAAAATCAGTTTTTTTTTGCTTGGAGATCACAAAATTATGAACCTCAGACTTAGTAGCCAATCTTACATGGTGCGCTGCATGCTTGAGATCCTGCTTTGTCAATAGCATATGTAGTTTTCCGTAATTAAAGATAGCCATTGCTAGCTGCTCCAATCTTCGTCGCAAATCAGCAAAGGATTTAAACTCCTAAATCCCCCAAGAAGCATCCATAAGGATCATACGAGGGAAATCAATTCTATAGAAAAGTAGGGATCAACAAGGAACCAAGTCAAACCTCAAAGGTGAAGATACGCACTCCTAGATCAGGATCATTGCCTAAATTATCCACTCTATCAAGTAGCTTGTTGATGTGACTGATGTCAGCATAAGCAACCATGGATAATGCAAAATCCTTTGCTGAGATAGTATTAGATGACTTGACAGCATAGTGGCTGAATTCCAGACAAATAATCTGCAGATGAATGGAGTAAGAGACCGAGGAATAAATGGAGTCGAGAAAAACAGCATTATACTCCTATTAAAGGCATATGACGCATATGTCCAAGACCAGTTGATCTTTTTTGTCATTAGGCTCTGCGTCTGATGTACCATTGGCTCCTGCAAAAATAAAACAGATATCAAGACATGAACAAAATATGACAAGACAGCCTAAGCAATCTCTAAGAAAATCACCTTCAGCTTCTCTAGCTTGTCTTTGTGTAGCAGCAGCATGAACCCATCCTTTACAAAATAAATATATAAGAAATATACCAAAGTTCTTCCTTTTCAGGGTTATAAAGTTTAAAGAAAAGTAGTATATCCTCCTTGCTCTTCCCAGGAGGACGAATTGGTCACAGATCCTATACAATAATAATAGACATGGTCAAGTATCTCAAATCTAAAGATAAATACAGTAGATAGCAAAACAGGAACATAAAAAATGATAAACAGTACTTGCTTTATGTTACTACCAGTCTAGTTTCTACTTCCAGAAACAACTTCAGCTCAGCATTGTGTGCTTTGTTAGAGACCTCCCTAAGTTGCCCCACCTATGCAATTTGAGTAATAAAGTATCATCACAGACGAAATTAACATACAAAAAGAGAATTGCACAAAGTAAATATGTTAATAGGTTATAAATTCTAACAAAAAAATGTAAAGAAAAATATGAAGCAAGAATCACTGAACCCCCAAAAAAGTCAGGTAAGGTGATTTCAATAGTAACAAGATTTTTTTTCATTTTTTAAAATTAGTTGGAAGGGCTATAATTTTTGAACTTCTGGAAACTTTAAATGACTCACTGATTGTGATTCTTCATGAGGGCCTAGTGGACGATTAGGTCGAGAAACGCTGAAACTATACAGGGATCCCATATTCCTTTGCAACTTTCTCCTATTAAATAGCAGTTTATTCAACAAACAAAATGAGATACAAAAATTTAAAAGCATAATAAGATGTTAAATAATTTAGGAAATTATAGTATTGGTGTAGATAATCCCAAAAAACAAAATTAGGTTTTGGAGGGGGTTTGATCTTGAGCTCAAAACCACATAAAATGTAGCAGCTCGGCACCCTACAAATAGGCCTATATCCCAATAATCTTAACCGTGCAGCCTTGTTATAAAAAAAATGGTGTTTCAGAAATCGTTACATTAAATGAAGTAAAAGGCAGCTGTTTCTGTATGCGGAAGCGGCGAACTTTTTCATGGTCCACTAGATCAAAATATATATTCTTACCAATCTACTCCAAATCCTCATCTTGAGCAACCTAGGGTTATTCAAAGTAGAGTCCTTTGAAAAGTTGACAAGGAAAGCTAAGCCAGTACAACTCAAACAAATACCCATCCAGACCTTTATGATGGTGTAGAGGTGGGCTTCAACTTTTTCCTTATTCTTATGTTCCTTCTCTTCTTGTTCTTTCTTCAACCTTATCTGCAAAAGCACAGTTCAATTCCCTCACTACTTGCAAAAAGTACAACGTATTGAATAGAAAGAAAGGAAAGAATATGCATATTGCTTGCCCGCAGATGCTCAGCAATGTCCTTCTCATCAACATTACACATTATTTTATCCTTGTCGCTCTCACGAATATAGACAAGCATGTAGGCATTTGAATACTTTGTGAATTTAAACGGGGTGTTATTGAAACCAGGGTTTACTTGAGGCAACTGTTCCATCCAAAAGAGAAACAAAAAAAATGATGTCATATATACAAGATGAAGGAAACCACTGGAACTACTAAATCAATGAAATTCACTTAACGAACAGTTATTAACGGTAAAATTGACCTCTTCTTCACCCCATACTGCTCTTCAAGCGCTTTTTTGATATCTTCTTTCGTCACCCGTTCATCATCAAATTTATACCTGAAATGATATTATGTCGAAACTTGCAGGGTTGGTCGGCAGGCTTGTGTCTCGGACCGCCATCTGCATCTCTGGGGCCTCTTCCCCATTTGCTCGGTCCGCCTCCACCACTGTGGCCCCCTTCTCCTCCAGAGTTGGGATTTCGCCAGACATGCCCACTCGCTATGCAGGTAGGGGCAAGGGAAGCGATTGCATCGTCCGGCATGCCAGTGGATGCAGACCTTCCTGGAGGTCGATGAGGAGGCGGTGCCGTGAGCCGGGCCGAAGCGGTTGTGCACGCGCTTGTTGCCCGTTGGTCTCTAGGTCCATGGGCGGCGCCTAGGGTTTGCTGGACTCAGGGGGAGGTGCAGTCTGTGCAGAGGTGTAGGAGGCAATCGGATAGAGCAGCGGGTTAGGTGGGCGCGGTGGGCAAGGGAGGCTGGATATGTGGGGAGTCGGGTCGCGTGGAGGCGACGCGGTGAGGGCTCACCAGAGCGGGTGGGGAGATCCGGATCGGAGAGAGAGGAGAAGGCGCTGATAGGTGGCTGGCCGAGCGCTGCGGGGCACGGCCAGGTGAGACCGGGCATGGGTGGGCGCGTTGGTGCACGACCGGGCGCTGCGGGGCACGTGCGCACGTCGGTACAGCCGTGCACGGGCGCTCGGTGGGCCGGCAGCCGACGGGGTCATAGTGGGGAGCGCCGGAGAGGAGGAGAGAGGGTGTCGGCGGTTGGAGGAAATGTGGATTACTTGGGCGACACCGTGCGGATGGGGTAGAAATGGAGATTAGATTAGAGGAAAGGGCTAAGATTTAACATAAGTGAATGGAAGGTTAAAATTGAATAGATGGTTGTTCACGGTGGATACTCAACTTCATCAATTATACAGTAGGGTAGATAATAGCTAAAACAATATGTGTAGTTACAAGAAAACATTATTCGTAATTGATTGAAACATTATATCTTTAAAGTTTTTTGACTAAAAAAAGCTAACTGGGTCAGGCCCATTAAGTTGTGCGCGTGGCACGAGCACAAACGTCTGCTAGACCATGTATTTGATCAAAATAATTGCTTTAGACGCCCGATGTCAAACAATTTCGTATTGTACTCGGCGTATGTGGTGTACAGAAAAATTTTCCTCGGAAGAGAGAATCTTGAGGCGTTGAGGCACGTTTTTGGATAAAAAGATCACTATTTTTTTGATTTCGCAATTATAAAACTTGTAGATATTTTTATGTACTATAATTTAGAGTTTCAATAACACTTTGTTTGCAGTACGGATGATAGAGATATCATCTTTCGAATGAGGGGCTGCAAAAAAGGAGAGTTGTATCCCATATGGAAGCTTAATGGTGTGAAATTCTATCCAGATTTTACTCGTTTCTAACTTGTAATATGAGTTGTAGCCATCCCTGTCTAAGTCTAGATGACACTATATATATGGAAGGGTTATAGCTGATTGAAAAAACATTCAAACAATTGATATAAATTTATTTACTTAAGATTTTTGATTCGCCTTGTACGTTAGAGTAGGTTAGTTCTTCTCCATCAATCGTCTTGTCTTGTTGATCGTGCCATTCGTGCGGATCAATTTCCTGCGACAACACAAATTATATATTTTTCTTCTTGTGAGAAATTAGATAGATTTAAACGTCATCCCAAGGTGGAGCTGGCATTTTTTCCGAAAAACCCTCATATTTATTGGTAATTGCGTTAAGGTCTAGAGTCCTGCTTTCCGCTGTCTTGCGTTTTTATGTTTGCGCCCTCGTTTCCTGAGATATGCTACGCGAAGCAGAGAAAATTGCGAAAATTGGAGTGCGCTCTAAAAACAGAAAACGCAGGGGGGTTTTCGCAAAGTTGCCCAAGCCGCTAGGAGCCCGGAGCTCCCATTCAGTTCCCCCGTCCCCCTTGCCTAACCCTAGCCGCCGCGCTAACCCTCACCCCCCGGCGCTCGCCGCCGTGGGTCGCCGCCGGTCCCGCGCGCGTGTTTCCCTCGGGAGTCTTCGTGCGCCGCCGCTCCCTGACCCCTTGGTTCTTCCTGTTCCTTTACACCCAAGCCCTTTCCCACCCCTCACGGCGCGCGGCCGCCGCCTCGGCCTTCGACGAGTTGGGTGAACCGAGCAAGCCACGGGACTTCGCCCCTGGCACCGACGTGTGAGGTGAACCCCAAGTATTTGGGTGAACCAGCCTTGAAATCCAACCCTTGCACATTGCTGAGCTCAAGCTCGTATCACTCTCTCATGGCAGCGATTGCAATGCGGTGCGTGCATTAGCCATTAGAGAGGGAGCGGTTACTGGAGAAGAATAGGGGTAGTTGCTCAGGGAGAAGAGCAAAAGGTGCCGCCTTGGTGTGCATCTTGAGCGAAAGAAAGATGGCAGGAAGGCGAGGGGGCCGGTGCTGGCACCGTTGCACTGGAGGGGCGGTCGTTGGCGCTGACACCGACGTGGTCGGTGGCCACTGTGCTCACCCTCTTCGTCGCCGCCTCGCTGCTCATCTAGCGCTCCAACCACCGCCTCAGCCATGTGAGTGCCCCAAATAACCGCTGATGAATGCAGTATATGTTTCTGTTCATCCGTATGTCACTTGCTTAGTGGGTCTCAATGTTGTCTATGTGCTTTTGTTTGTTTGGAGAGGACTATTTTTGGTCTAATAGTTATGTTGGACACACGTATGGTGTATCTTTAGGGCCCTGCTTTGCTTTTCTTCATCTATCAGAGTTTTCGGACAATCTATGAAGGATGAGATTTTTTCTTAGAATTTCTTCTCCATACAAAAATCTGTTATTTCTTGCCTTGCTCTAAAGAAATCAGCTCAGCATAACATTTGTTTTTCCACAACCAATACATCCAAATAAGTTACAGTTATTTCCAATACACAATCCGTCCCTTCACTTGTAAAATGGAAAGGAAATCATATTGTTTACCCCATGATTGCCCCCATTAGTTTTTCTGAATTCCAATCAGAAAGACGGTGAACAAGGTGCACATGGATTATTGTCATCATAGAAGATATCAACCTACATTCTATTTCTTTCAATCGATTACTCGCTTATACATTATGTTCATATGTTGAATGAAAACCATAATAATCGTGTACCTATTCAGTGGTTGAAGAAAACTCACCGAAATCCACTTCACAAAGCAATGGAGAAGATGAAACAAGGTACCCATCCTTTATTATTTATTATTTCTCTTTTCTAGCTTATCTTTTTGGACTACTGTGAAAGGTGGACTAATGCTTTGCTCTGTCTTGCTGTAGAAAGAAGGGGAAGATGGGGTTACATCTAAAGAACGAGAAACAGAGGTTAGGAGACGAATCTGTGTGGTCAGAAACAAAGATGAATGGAAAGTTGAAAATGTGTTATTATAATTTTGACGGTTTGTAAATATATTACTGATGTTTTACTAACAAGTGAGGACTACCACACTGATAATGGTACTTTCTAAATTCTTGAAATTTTAATGACATGTGAGGAATATATATATATATATATGTGTGTGTGAGCGCGCACGCCCTTGCTTTTGAGTTTTGACAGAGCCAATACGTATGATAAAGCAATAGTCATGCGTGTCTCTAGTATACCTTATATTTAGAATATATGGAGCAACAACGAGCTATTACTATGTAGAGAATTGTATGCTTGGCACTGAAAAAATTCCGAGCTTCTTATATATATTTGACGTTCGAAATATATTTCTTGATTAAATGACACTCATGTATGGAGTGGCAACGTACGGGTAAGCCTTACGAACATGCTTTCACTTTTCTAACCACACAGGAACATTAATATTGAGGATTATTGTTGACGTAAAAATCGCAGGTATCTCTACGTCTTCACGCTCGAAGGCCTGTGAGAGTTTGTTTAGCTTTAGTGCAGGTCATAAATAACTCAGAGGTGTTAGTAGGCGTGCTAGTCAATTTGACTCTACAATTGATAAGGAAACAAGTGTGAGATGTCCTAACGCTATCGATGATAGGCCATCGGCATCGGTGACGATAGCACACCTGAAAGTCATGATGCATCACGAAAAGTGTATGTAGTATAGTAAACCCTATCAATCGGCTCCAGCGTTAACACTCTAAAATACCAATCTTTACAGTTCGAACCAAACCGATGTAGCGTAAAGACGGGTTACCAAGAGCATGATGAACAAAACAAATCCGATTGATAGAGCAACAGATAATTTATCAGCTAAAACTCTAATGAACGTCGGTCCAACAAATTGGGCCATATCATCCCGTATGTATCCCCGTCAATATCACGGATTGGATCCAACCGAGATAGCGTGTCGTTGACGATCGACATACGATCTAATCTAGTGCGACGAGCTAAACCGCCGTGATTGGTAAATACACAGATTCGATCAATAAAGTACAATGCGGGAAAATAAACCAATGCATTAAATCAATAACTAGCAAACCTACTCCATCTGATCACAGTATCAGACTCAACCGAGAAAGCCATGAATATATAAATCAGTTTACCAAGTAGGCTATCCTCATCGAAGTTAGAGATCGGACTCTACCGATGCAGTTATAACTCCAGCAGGAAATCGCCCTAATATTACGTACCTAAAGTTGGTGATACGTCGAAGGGTTTGATTGACTGAGTTATGTGAACTTATAAATTATAATGCTAATTCCTTAATGGTGCCGGCAACTTGCAATGCTTCTAGAATATATGACATCACAGTCCACAACTAGGACTTCGTCTCTAGGAAGGTTGGTCAAGAAGATGACTACAAGGAAGAAAAATAACTAAGCTTGTGATGTCAGTTTGCTACTGAGACTATTTTGTATCCTAGGATATAAACATTTAAATATGCCAGTCTCTTGGATGTGTGAGAGGTGAACTCATCTATGTGTTTAGCATGTACAACTCAGCTATATATACACTCATTTGATATGTGAACTCAGTAAAAACAGATAACTCATTTGATACACGGCTTGCCTCGCTGGGCACCGACCGGAAGAGAGAATGTGAATAAGATTTTTAGAAAGTGATTTACCTGACTGCTTGTTGTTCGTCACCACATTACATCTTACACGTTATTTTGCTAGGTCGCACCATCAACTACCTCCATGGTATATAACAATCATGTTCTAAGTACTAGATCTCTTATCTCTCAAGAATGTTAATTATAAATCCAAAGATATTCATGATGGATAAAGTTTTGAGATACTCTCTCTATTATCGTTTAATTGGCGACTTTGAACAAAGAAATTTGTTTATAAATATTTGACATTGGATGATTATTTACTTTCCTAATTTACCCTTACAATTAAAACATATGTATCTGTTCATACAAATTTTAAAAGTTCCCTGCTTACAACATTTTAGGAAAAAGTAGTCATCTATCTAAAGTATTAAAACCTCCTGCCTTTTGCTGCTCTGAGAGTATTTTGGACGACGTGGCCGCTTCCGATCGTGGCCACGTCGTCCGTGTTGTGACTAGGCATACCTCCTGCCTTTTGCTGCTCTGAGAGTATTTTGGACGGCGTGGCCGCTTCCGCGCGTGGCCACGTCGTCCGTGTTGTGACTAGGCATTTTTGCAAAAAAGCTCCTGTATTTTATGTTAATCCGTTAAGGGTCCATCTCGGGAATTACTCAGTTAGATTTTCTTGTGTCTAGGCCCTTATTTTCCTTTTATATCCTACTCGAAGGAGAGATCTAAAGTATTAAAACCTCCTGCCTTTTGCTGCTCCGAAAGTATTTTGGACGGCGTGGCCGCTCCGTGTTGTGACTAGTCATTTTTGTAAAAAAGCCCCTGTATTTTCTGGTAATCCGTTAAGTTGGGTGTTTTTCTGCAAAACGGCATGGCTTCCTCGATCCTTCTCCCCTCCCGTGCCAGGCACCCAGCCGCCGGC
>KE371407.1:48535-104134 GCA_000418225.1 Zizania latifolia | reverse complement strand
AACTAACAAATCTTAACTAACAAGGGATCTAATTCTTTAACTAAATCTAACTCTTTAAATAACTTGGACTCTAATTCCTTCATGGACCGGCCGATCCTGCCTTACTGGGCCTTGCGCCCTCTTTGGGCTGGGCCCGGCGCTGGAAGTGCCGGCCCCACATGACAGTATGCCACTTGTATAGAGAGTTGATTTGTAGGTTAGGTTCGTCAAATATTGTCGTGATACGTTGATAAGAATGATATAATTGTATCAATGACCAAGCTCATGCTGCTGTAGATAATGAGCTACTGCCGGAATTGATACAAGAAGCTGGAGATGTGCTAGGCGTGTGTGAGGTGAGGCAAAAGAAAAGTCTAATGTGTGCTGTGCAGGCCGAAATGGGCCGCTAATGTAATGCTGGTTAATGCGCTGCGTGCGTGTGTGTGCGAAGGGATATAACAGAGGGGAAACTGGTTGTATGAGGCAGACTGGTTTTCAGATGAAATAGAACAGTGGCTCGGCTGGACAGTGATCCATGCGCGAGAGTTACTTGTTGCTTGCTATGTGATTTCTCTTATATCTCTGAGTTCTGTGATCAATTGGTTAGTTCGCTAATAAGTGGTATCAGAGTCTTGTTGATGGATATGGAGATGGAGATAGAAGCTAGAATCAACGTGAAGATCGATCGGCTGTTAAAGATGATAAATGATCAGATCAAGAGGATGGATGAGGAGAAAGAGATGATCAAATCAAGAGGACGGATGAGGAGAAGGAGAGGAGATCGGAGGCAGAGCAGTGGAATCGCTGGCTACCGGAGGTTGAGAAGAAGGGAGGAGTACCAGCCGTCGCTGCTGCTGAGGTGCCGAAGCCGGTCGCGCCGGCGTCCGTCAAGGTGGAGGACGTGCCTCCTCTTGCGGCCCCCGTCGTCGCCGACCCCGCCTCCGCGTCACTCAGCCGTGCGTTCCTCTCCACTGCGGCTGCCAGTCCCCTATCGCTCCTCCCGGCGGATGCCGCTCCCGTCGCCGCCCGGCTGCTCGAGTTCACGGACTCCAAGGAGGCGCCACCCAAGGCCAAGGAGAAGGGGAGCACGCTGCCTTCCACCTTGCCGATTCTTCTCCCAACCTCTCAGATCCGAGCCGGGAAGAGTTCCCTCGGCCACCACCACCGCGCTCGGCAGCGACGCCCGCGAGAAGGCCACGCTGCGCCAAGGCGCTCCCCTACGCAGCATCGCGCCGATCGGCCACGCCACGCCGCCCGGCCACACCGCGTCGGCCGCAAGGCCACGCCGAGTTGCGCCGCCTGCAGAATCTGGCGACATCTCCCTCAGATCCGCCGGATTCCCCATCTTCTCCACGCTCATCCTCGGCGCCACCCTCGTCTGCGTCGCCCGGCGTGCCTCTACCCCTCCGCGAGTCACCCTCCGCGAGCTGGTCTCCGTGCGCTGTCCTTCATGACTCTGACCTCCGCCCGACGTGCCGCGTGTTGGCGCCGCGCCACCCGCGCACAAAGACTGCGCTGCCCGTGCGCCTGCGTCGCCACACGGCCTGCCCACCGCGCCGTCCGTCCACGCTGCAGTCCGCGTCGCCGTCCTCCACGAGCACCTCCGCCGGCCCCTGCGCACCGTCCTTAGCGACGCCAGCCTCTGCCCACCATCTACCGCGGGCAGTCCTCCACGCCGCGTGGCCGTGCCGCGCCGTCCGCCCAGCTGCGTCGCCTGGCGCGCTGCCGCCCAGCTGCGTCCCCCACGTTCGCCCTCATGAATGGTGCGTACTTCGTCGGGTGGGGAGAGATCCCCAGCTGGATCTATGCTACGCTGTAGCTCTCCCTCGCCAAGGTTGAGGAGGTGGCGTCAGGGGCAATGCAGATTCAGTTGCTGGATATGGTTCAACTTGGAGTGGTGCCGATGCACAAGTTGAATTTTGATGCGAAAATAGAGTATAAAATGATGCAGAATTACCAGATTATTCAAGATGTGTTCAACAAGCTTGTTAAGAGACGTCCGTTGGATAACTTGGAATTTCTTCAATGGTTGAAAGGATATTGTGATTCTGTAAATGGTGGAATCATGAATGAAAACTACAATCCTGTAGAAAGGAGGTATGAGGGTTGCAAAGAACGCAGCCTCAAGGTTTCTAACAAGCCATCCAAATCACTACAAGCTAATAGATTGCCTGATGCTAATTCTACTGACAGAGATCCCTGCGTTGACATGAAGGTTGGTGGCTATATCTTATTTAGGAGGTCTTGTTTCCATCAGTCTGAAGAATCAAAAGAAAAGATGAGTCCGACACATTACCAGGAGCCAAGGTTTTATACTAAGGTGTTTAAAGAGTGTCAATCTCTTGACCAAAATTCATTCCTTTGAGCTTTCTCTTCTTACTTGCAAGTGTGCTGAAGAATATATGAAAAACAAGACAAAGCAAATCCAGATATGTTGGCTATGGCAAAAGGTTGATTTGACAAAAGATTGGGAATTTCAAAGATTTCTGGTCAACGTACAGTACAACGCCAGTGGAATATTATGCTATGGACGCATCTCTGGGGAAGGTTTTATGAGCACTGTTGGAATTGAAGGTTTTGTGAGCACCGTTGGAATTAAGACTACGAAGGAAATTGTGGTCAAGCTGGATTTTCAATCAGGACAGAAGATGCCACTTGGGAAGAAACGTCCAGGATGCGTACTAGGATTCAAGGAGCACTGGCTTGGGGTAAGCCAGTTTTTAAGGGAGGGCGATTATCAACGACCAAGCTCATGCTGCTATAGATAATGAGCTACTGCCGGAATTGATACAAGAAGCTGGAGATGTGCTAGGCGTGTGTGAGGTGAGGCAAAAGGAAAGGCTAATGTGTACTGTGCAGGCCGAAATGGGCCGCTAATGTAATGCTGGTTAATGGGCTGCGTGCGTGTGTGTGTGAAGGGATATAACAGAGGGGAAACTGGTTGTATGAGGCAGACTGGTTTTCAGATGAAATAGAACGGCAGCTCGGCTGGACAGTGATCCATGCGTGAGAGTTACTTGTTGCTTGCTATGTGATTTCTCTTATCTCTCTGAGTTCTGTGATCAATTGGTTAGGTCGCTAACAAATTGTGTGCCTCATATCAGTTACAGTTGAGAATAAGGAACTTTTGAGGATGTGTTATGTTTATGACATGTCTTGTAGGAAGATCTCCATAGGGTGATACAGTAGGTTGATTGTAAGATTGCATATACTCTGTATCTGTGTTAACAAGATTATTAAAGCAGACAAACAACCATGAAATATATGTGGAATTAAAATATGGTTTACTGTGTTAACAAGATATTACTCTGGAATTGCTTTTACTTGATTGTCACATTGACCTCTTTTGGCTGAGATGCCATTTGACTGAAATATATATGTCAATATGGATGGGTCAATACCTTTTTTCTAGACCGTATTTTGCAAGTGATGACAATTAGTTGATTGTTTGTGTGGATCAAGTAATATCTTGATCGAAGACCTCTGCGTAGTAACTGACTATCATCTGATGTAGGAAAGATAATTCACGTTTCTAAACAAAAATGAACATGCCTTGGACATGGTAGCTCCAGTGCATGACAATTTGGGAGATCCAAATGGCTCCACCGATGACTATTTGTTGGTGAAGAAGAGGACCAACGTGCTGCTACTTGGTGATGGTTTAAAGTATGAAAACAGGATTGCTGTTGGATTTCTGTAAGTAAACTTCCTATTATCTTGCTCCTTTGCTTGCTTTGTTCAGAATTAATGAGCATTACCATTTGGAGATTTGTCTTCTGCTGTATCTATAACTTTAGTTTATTCCCATGGATCTAGAGTAATGAATGTTTACTTTGATAGTGTTGACTCGATTCTTGGTGACAGTGAAATTTGATTGGTTATTGAGATGCAATGAGCAAATTTCTAAACAAACCATGGGTGTTGAACAGGCTTTTGGCCTTATTTCTTTCAATCGTAAGCCCCTAAGGAGAAGTTCTGAGGTTGAGAAGTCCTGAGAGACTTGTCAAATGCATGGTGAATTTCCCAAACTTTAAGTTAAATCTTTGTTTCGGGTCATCTTTATTAGCTAATTGTGTTGACTTAAATGCAATTAGACGTATCAACTTCATTACTTCTGTACATGTGTCATTCATTTCTAACTCATTGGATATATAAGATTATCTAAAGAAGGTCTGGTCGGTAATAATTCTCTCTTAAAAGAGAGTTTCTTTGGTTCAAAAGCAAAGTTTAGCAATCACAGGAAAGTTTATCCTTATGTTTCCTTTAACCAATACAAAGCGACTGTTTTATCACATGCTTTGACTAATTAACCGAAGAGGGAGTTTTCGGGTTTAAAACATTCCTGTGTTTTAATCATCATAAAAACTAATGTTACTTTTTATTACATTAGCCAATAATTTATATACATTCAAATTAATGAGATGTTCTCATAGGCTCATCGATAGGGCGTGCAACGCCCGCAAATCTGCCTAGTATCTAGTAAGACGTTACAATTGCATAGTTTTGTATGTTTGGTCAACGTTGTCAACTGAAGGAAAACAAAGGGAGTACTAATGAATAACTGGGTTAACAAAACGGTGTTCCAGTAACCGTGGTTTTTGTTCACACCGATGGACAGCTAGTGATAACTAAACCAATTATCACTAAATCAAATTTGTAACCATAATAATTAAATCTTTATTTTTCTCATTTTGCACCGAGAAATCCCACTTCCATATTTATTATGGTAGTAAGGCATACGAGGCCTCTAACCACATTCACATCTTTTAGATGAATATGGTGTACGACGAGACAACGTCATATTCACTTCACATAAATGTGTATGGTAGTATGGCACAATAATTTTTGGAACAACATGAATTTAAATATAGAACCACATCAAATATAAATAGTTCAAAAATCTATACACTATCACAGAACACCTTAAAAATAGCGTAATATCAGTGCCGGTTATCTCCCAGCTGACACTGAAGTTTGTATCACTGTCGGTTTTAAAAATGGAAGCCGTTAAATTTTTCGAACTTGAATGGAACCAGTACTGTTACGACACTATCAGTACCGATTCCTAGCACGAACCGACACTGATGTATCAGTGTCGGTTTGTTCTAGGAACTGGCACTGTTGCAGCACTAAAAATCTTTCCAGTGCTACAATAATTTTTAGCCTTTTTTAATAACAAATAATAAATGTTAAAACAAAATGTAGCTTTTTTTAATAACAGATAATAAATATTAAAATACAAAGGTAGCCTTTTAATAGTAAATAATAAATATTAAAATACAAAGGTAGCCTTTTTTTAATAATAAATAACAAATTTTAAAACAAAAAGGTAGCCTTTTTTAATAACAAATAATAAATGTTAAAATACAAAGGTAGCCTTTTAATAGTAAATAATACATGTTAAAAATATAAATGTAGCTTTTTTTAATAATAAATAATAAATTTTAAAACAAAAAGTAGCCTTTTTTAATAACAAATAATAAATGTTAAAATACAAAGGTAGCCTTTTACTAATAAATAATAAATGTTAAAATACAAAGGTAGCCTTTTTTTAATAACAAATAATAAATGTTAAAACAAAAAGGTAGACTTTTTTAAAAACAAATAATAAATGTTAAAATACAAAGACCACCTTTTAATAGTAAATAATAAATGTTAAAATAAAAAGGTAGCCTTTTTTTAATAACAAAGAATAAATGTTAAAACAAAAAGGTAGCCTTTTTTAATAACAACTAATAAATGTTAAAATATAAAGCCTTTTTTATAATAAATAATAAATGTTAAAATACAAAGGTAGCCTTTTTAATAAGAAATAATAAATTTTAAAATAAAAGGTTAGCAGGTATTAATAATAAGTTATATTTTATTTGATTAACGATTTACGCTTTATGGTTTACTATTTAATAACAAATAGTAAATGGTAAAATACAAAGGTAGCATTTTTTTAACGATTTACGCTTTAGGGTTTACGGTTCATGGTTTAGGTTTAGTGTTACAGTTTACGGTTTATGGTTTATGGTTTAGGTTTTGGGATTTAGGATTTATGTTTTATGCGTTGCGGTTTAGGGTTTAGGGTTTGGGTTTTAGGGTTTATGGTTTGGGTTTAGGTTTAAGGTTATGGTTTAGGGTTTAGGGTTCATGGTTTAGGTTTAAGGTTACGATTTAGGGTTTACGGTTTACGGTTTACGGTTTAGTGGTTATGGTTTAGGGTTTGGGGTTTGGGTTTTATGGTTTATGGTTTAGGGTTTAGGGTTTATGATTTATGATTTAGGGTTTATGATTTATGCTTTACGGTTCATGGTTTAGGTTCAAGGTTATGGTTTAGGGTTTACATTTTACGGGTTGCGGTTTAGGGTCTAGGATTTGGGGTTTGGGTTTTAGGGTTCACGGTTCATGGTTTAGGTTTAAGGTTACGGTTTATGGTTTACGGTTTATGATTTAGGTTTTACGGTTTATGGTTTAGGGTTTACGGTTTAGGGTTTACGATTTAGGGTTTATGTTTTACGAGTTTGCGGTTTAGGGTTTACGGTTTGTGGTTTAGGGTTTACGATTTATGGGTTGCGTTTTAGGGTTTAGGGTTTAGGTTTAAGGTTACAGTTTAGGGTTTATGGTTTAGGGTTTAGGGGTTATGGTTTTGGGTTTAGTGTTTAGGGTTTGGGTTTTAGGTTTTAGGGTTTATGGTTTAGGATTTTTGGTTTAGGGTTTACGATTTATGCTTTAGGGTTTACGGTTCATGGTTTAGGTTTAAGGTTATGGTTTAGGATTTAGGTTTTACGGTTTACGGTTTAGGGTTTACGGTCTAAGGTTATGGTTAAGGGTTTAGGGTTTAAGATTATGGGTTATGGTTTAGGGTTTAGGATTTTATTCGGCTGAAAAAACATAAGGCCCTATTTATATCTGAAAAGGTGGTTATAAGATAGTGGGATCGATATTACAAGTCTAATTTGAAAATGCAACTGAACAGAGTCCTTATATGAATTTCATGACCAGCTGTAAAAATGCAATATTAAAATAATTCTGAAAGTTAGGCTAGGATATAGATTTGTCAATCTGATATTTATTTCTTCTTGTTTCCAAGTTGTGAAATGTGCATACATTTGAAAGGATTCAGTTATTTATTGTTTGTCATCACTCATAAGTCCCTGTTTAGCTTTTCTGTAACACCATCTGCTCCACTAACTCCAAATATAAGTATATAACATTGTCATTTGCCAATACAATTTCAATCAATCCTGTATGCAAAGATATCACTGCAGGAGATTAAGTTTCAATGCCTATGCGAAATCATGTTGATTAAGTTTCGCAAGTTAGAGATGAAATGTTGAGGTGTATGTAAATAATATGAAGTGTATGCAAGTTGGAGCATTTGTATGTCAAGGTGTATCAACTATATGATGTGAGGTGTATGTAAATAATATGATGTGTATGCAAAGATATTACTGTTGTTTTGGTATATGATGTGACGTGTATGTAAATAATATGAAGTCTTTCTGTATCTTTGAGTATGCTTTCTTGGATGTCTCGACGTTACTGTAACATGTTAGTTTTACGACGATTCTTTGGTCATCTAATGTAAGTTAAAATGATATGCATAAACTTGTACGTTCATGAAAGAAACTAAGAGAGACTACTTGGTCGGATGAATAAAACCTTATACCCTAAACCCTATACCCAAACCCTTATACCATGTACCTTATGTATTTTACAAGAATTTCTTGAATCTTATGAGTTTGAATTTGGAATTTTCATGTAGGAATGGCATCCAAAAAGTCAAGCCACCATACACATGCTCACCCCACCCCCACTCCGATATAAGGCTCCACCCCCTTCGGCTAGTAGAAGCACAAAGACAAAAAGAGCCTGTAGAGCTAGATCTGAATCATGAAGATTGCAACCCAAGTATTTTCATCAACTTGACAGACTTAGTACCCCAGATGGACGTTGAGCTTGAGATAGTAAACAATCTACAATAAGAGCATGATGCCGATGCAGTCAATGCGGCAGAGCTGAGTGCTAATCCGGTAAATGAGGCAGAGCATGCTGCTGATCATATAGATGAAGGTGCAGTAAGCCAAGAGAGGAGTGGACGTGGTCCCAGTGTGATGCCTGAAGGATGGTTCGTAATAGCAGAGGTTAATTCTGTTGGTGAGCCTACAAGACCAAAAAAATATTATAGAGCTGTACAAGACAGTTATAGGGTGTCTCATGAGAGATCATGTTGTAATCACGTTTAGACTTTGGAGAGACCCGATAAGTAACATGTGAGTGGTTTCCAATAATGTAAAAAACTTTATGTGGGGCAAACTGGTGGTCGAATTTGAATTCCCTAAAGATTGCGACATAGAGAAAGTTAAAAGTCGTGTCATATCCGTAATGGGGATAACTTTCAGGACATTCAAGGAAAAGCTATGGAGAGAGTACTACTTGAAGGGTCGAACACTAGATTGGGGTGACTACCCGACGGTTGAGCCGTTTTGGACTCAATTAATTGAATATAGGAAATCAAAGGAAGCGACAGAATTGAGTAAAGCAAACAAGGCCAACTCTCAAAAGAACTTATGGCCGCACCGTATCGACTCTCATGAGTACGTGACGAAGTATGATGAATGGGACAATATGGAAGAACAAGTTGCCCACAGTGGTGTCGTATCTGTAACGTCTAACTGGATAACACGAGCAAAGCACTTCTTATATGCGAGATGTGTTACTTTGTCAGCCGAGGATAGCCTGGCATTCAAGAACGATAGTGTACAATAGGTATCACAGAGAATAGCAGATGCCTATGCCCAGTCCTCCTAAGGCTCTATTAGGATAGATAGAGAGAAAGACCAACTTACGGTAGCACTTGGCAAAAAAGAGCATCCAGGACGCACCAGGAGCAAAGGAATAATTCATTAGAAAGAGGGGTTCACAGAGGATGAGGGCACCTATAGGAGCCGAAGCAGAAGAAAAGAAGAAATGGATGAGAAGATGTCAATGATGCACCAACAAATGCAAGAAGAACGGGCAATGGGTGATGCTAAAATAGTTGAAGCACACCGATAGCACGGTATTCACCGAGAGGACAATGTCTAAATGCCAATTGATGCTCGTCGAACAGCTGTGCATCTGTGGGGTTTGTTGGGACAGACATAAATCAGTATCCTGTGGATGAAATCACTGAAAGCAAGGTCTGCAAACTTGCCATACCAATAATGAATATTAACACAATCATAACGATGGGGTAGGTTGACCAGTGCGTGGCAAGGACAACCTTGAATGATGAATCAATACTGAACAGATATGCCAAGGTTCATGTCGACTCAGTTAGAAAGGCATGCCATAAGATTGATGTGAAGTATGCCGGTGAGATAGGCTCCAAGAGACTCGGAGACAACGTTGGAGGATTTGTGTTATGGAATAAGCACTTCATACTTTTTGAAGATAAAACAGATGGATCATCTGATGGAAGCTCGAACTAACATAGAATTATGCCACATGTATGGGATCCACTTCCACCATAAAGGGATCCAACTCCAACACTGATGGAGCCAATTCCAACACCGACTAAGCCATCTCCACCTCGAAGGGATCTAACTCCACCTCCACCTCCAATGGAGCTAATGCCACCTCTAAAGAAGCCAACTCCACCTCCACCTCCAAGGGAGCCAACACCACCTTTAAAGAAGCTAACTCTACCTCCACCTCTAAGGGAGCCAACACCACCTCCAAGGGTGCAAAGTCCATCACCAAGACAATCGAAATCAAAATCTATAAGTACGTTGAAGATGAAGTTGATCTCCTCCCAACAACAAATGGCACTTAAGAAGACAAAGATAGCACAAAAGTACACTATGATCAAACAGATGAGGAGACAGATGTCGTGGTGGCTGCCGCTATGAAGGAATTTTTCAAAAAGCTAGCTCCTGAGAAGCCAATGTCAGTTCCGCAACGAAGAAGTTTTTTGTGGGCATGGCTAGACCTGTTGAAACCAAGCACAAATTAGATTACGAGTGTATCGGTGAAAAAAAATACTTTAAGGAGAAAACTAAAAATAGATATCAAAAGGAAAAAATGACAATGAGTTGGAAACATTTTTAAAAGAAGCTAGGCTGACCGTGGACCAACTCATGGATGAATCATTGGTAGCAAAAGCTCCGACACGCTGGGTATTCAAGTTAGGAGAAATGTTAGTTGAGCCAACCGTGTGATGCGTCCTCTCCTTCCAACTTCGCACATTCCATTCCTGGTATATGAAGGAATCAAATGCGGGCAGACAAATGATTAAGATCTATTACAAGCATGAGGATTTTTTGCATGGTGATGGCATTCTATTGACGTAGAAATCACACCGGGACATCTACGTCTTCATACTCGAAGGCCTAGGAGAGTCTACTCAGCTCCAGTGCAGGTCCTAAATAACCTAGATGTGTATAGAGCATGCCAGTCAATTTAATCCTATAATTGATAAGAAAACGAACGTGAGATATCCTAACGCTATCGGCGATAGCCTATTGGCATTGGCTTCAATAGCAAGCATGGAGATTACGATGCATCGTGGACAGCATATAAAGTACCATAAATCCTATCAATCGGCTATAGTGCTCACACTCTGTTGCACTAACTTCTATGGTTCGAACTAAACTGATACAACATAAAGATATGTTATCAAGAGAATTACGAATAAGATTAAACTGATCGACAGAATAATAGATAAACCATCGGCTAAAACCCCGATGAACGCCAGACCAATAGATCAAACCAAACTAGATCGCACATGTCCTAGTCAATGCCATGGATCAGACCCAACCAAGACAGCACTACGTTGATGATTGGCATGCGCTCTAATCTAATACAATCCACTGAACCGTCATGATTGGCAAATGCATAGATTCGAGCAATAAAGCATAACATAAGAAAGTGAATCAATGCATTGTACTGATAACTAGCAAACCGACTCAATCTGCTCATAGTATCGGACTCAACTGAGAAAGCCACCGAAGGGTTGATTGATTGGTTATGTGAACTCCTTACAATGATGTCGGACTTAACTATTTATAGCTGGGTAGATATGCTATCTGTGAATAACATAGAATCCTAACTGACTCTAATTATTCGCTAACTAAATGATAACTATCACGAAGCATTAGCCCACATCGCACGCAGCCTGTCTTTGCCCATTAAGCCTCTATCACAGCCCATCGGCTCTATCACCTGATTCATCACGCCGATGATGCGTCGGTCCAAATTTCGGTGTCAACACATGCCCCTTGAGTTCAAATTGTGAAACATCATGTTTTAAAATCTTTCCTCGAGAACTGAATCGTCAGATCACCGAACGTATATAAAGGCTTGTCCGATAAGCCTCCTTCTTCAAGCTCAGTCATCTTTGTCATACACCAGCTACTCCACTCTCCTTCTCTCCTGTCATGGCCTCTAATGACCCGAACTCATCGCCGAACAAGAAACTAAAGATGAGTCCTCCTCAGCAAAATGCGTCCAGCGATCATAATCTGGTATGTCTCTTACGAGTTGCTGGTTTTGTTTGCTTAATTTTTGCTTCATCCTTTTCGAATTCTTAAGCATTTCATTCTTGTTCTTGAATTCTAGGCACCTACTGAGCCAAACCTTAATTCATCGAGCTCTTCACATTCTGGGGACTCAAACGTCCCAACTCAGCCGGTTAGCACCGATGGCAATCACGACCCGAATCGACTCCAAAATGAGTAGCTGCTTAACTTTTATTCTAGCGAGGACAATAGCTCTGAAGATTCTCTGCTAGCCATAAGTTCCTCGTCCATATGCTGATTCCCTCAGGTAGTCTCCATCTTCACTGTTTACAACTTTTTGTGAATCCATCGGCTCATCTCCTACTCTCTTCAGGAATCCTAATCATCGGGTAGAGCTTTCTTTTCTCGAGACCCTATACAAAGTGACCTGTCGGCTCTACTTGATCACCTTTGCCATCCAATCGACCTCTTTTTCCAAGACATCGAGGTAACACGAGCCCGTCTCCAGTCCACGGTTGATCGGCTTCCCGAGGATTTGGCCAATAACCTTCTGCAGGCCTTCTCCCATGATCATCAATTGGCCTATCTCACCGCGTACTCTAACCTTGCCGATCGTGCAATGCAAAGGGTCCATCAGCAGAGTTTTGACTCAGTCGATGCCAAGGTGCGTGCAGCCGAGAGTCACCTCCAATTCCTGCTTAAGCTGCCTAATCAAGACTAGGCATACCTGGATCGGCTCAAAGTAGAAGAAGACCATATCCTTCAGCAAATAAATCTCTGGACTGATAGACTTAACCAGCTCCGAACTTGTATGGCAACTCGGCAAAAATTTTTAGATGACCTACCGATCAAGATTTAGTTCAAGAAAGCCGATCTGATCAATCTAAATGAGGAACGCTCCTAGAAGCAGCAGGCCCTCCGGACGGTCGACGGAAGCGATGAGGATGCTACTGATACGATCATACATTTTGAGAGGACCCAAGCCGATGCAACTTCTAATTTAGAATGTTTCCTCAGTACCTTGTAATCACGTTAAATCCTACAATTAGCCTTTTGTAATACCTTTTTTCTGTAAATAATATAATATCTTTCAGAAGATTTGTCTCTTGTGAATTCATTTCATCGGCTATCATTTTTTTCTTTCTATCGATGAGTCCTTGAAACTTGTACAAGAACTTAAACCGCTTGGCCGAATGAGTCCCTTGATCGGCCTACTGGCACTACTAGCCAAGTGCCTCTCTTCTTACGCTGTAAAGTTCAAAAAATTTCAAAAATTTCGAATTTAAGCTTCTGGCCGTTCGGCTGGAAATCTTTGGGTCGATTGGCTTCGAATGGGTGTGATGCCCCCGAGTTGGTCGTTGTTGATGAATTTGGACCATCTCTCATAAATAGGTGCGTGTCGGTTGGGGTATATCTGTAACGGTGCGCCGTATGCCCCGCGAGTTCGGGAAGTGGGAGAGCATGTTTTGAATTCCTCTTGGATCCTCGCAACCATTGCGTCTCTTGGTTTTTTGCATTGAGGATCCAACCGTTGTTGTTCTATCTCCTATAAAGCCTGTAGCTTTCTCCTTCCTTTGTATGCTTCCTATTCTCTCGCCTCCAAACAAAAAAAACCCTTGAGCTTCCACTCGTCACCGGTCGACCTCCACCGTCACGTGTTCTCGACTCGTTCTGTCTCCGATGACCATGGCCTCTTCATCGCACGTCCCTGAGGTATTTTCCCTTCCTCTTGATGGTTCGGATGCTGATTTTTTCGCTAGGTAATCTCCCTTACCCCTCTTTTCATTGCTGTTCTTGTAGAACATGAAGAACCAAATCTTGATCCCCTTCACCAAATATCCCAATAGCTATTTTATTGGGCCTTACGGGGAAGAGGATCCTGTTTATCTGATCAACACTGAAACCAACAGAATCCCGTTGAAGCAATCTGGTATGCAATGTAAGGATTGGCCTTCAACGTTTCGTTCTTGGGCCAATCCCATTGATGGGTGGAGAGAGTGGTATGTGAGGGTTAGGTAAGCGAATAGCGCAGATTTGGAGATCAACAATATCGGCCATTGTATTGGACTTTCCATGACCAAAACTGAGCGGAACGATGCCATGCTTGCTGCCGCCTGCTACTTTTGGCTGGATACTGTCAATGTTTTCATGTTCACCAATGGACCAATGTCTCCAACCCTGCTTGATGTCTTGATGTTGATAGACCTCAATATCGCTGATCCTCTCCATGAGGTCGATTTCTGGGGTAAGCCGATGTATGACTTAGAAGTGAAGAAACCCAGAGGTTGGGGCAACTACATGGCCACATATAATCAGAAAACGAGGCCAGTTGAATAGAAAGAGCATGTTGCCTTTCTAAATATGTGGCTAGAGCATTTCGTATTCTGCGGTATCACCCTTGGCCCTACCAAGAATTGGCAGAATCTGGCCGAGCGCCTTGCATGGAATGAAGAACTGCTGTTGGGCCGATTACTGCTTGTTTCTTCATATTGGCTTCTCCATCTTGTCTCGCATCATCTTAGGGCTAGCATGCCTGTTTTGAATGTCGGTGGCCCCTGGTGGTTCATTCAGCTATGGCTTATCCTGTATACTTCCTAGATGATGGAGCGCCAAGATCTGCCCAACTGCGAGTTCACTGATGTCTTCAACGAAGAGAATGGTCACACCTATCGATGTGTTTTAATCAGTGAAGCCGTTGCTACTTTCGCTAGCGACAACTTGAAGCCAGATCTCCTGGTCAGATGGTTCAGCACTTTTTACAACGGCCTCTCCGATGATGACATTATCTGGTTCCCCTACTTAGAGGCTTTAGATTTTGCTTGTCCTAGCCATTTTTGGTTCGACTCCCTTGGCTCTGATGATACCACCAATGCTATGTATTAGACCATCGTCTCTCCTTCTATCTTGCCAGTTGGTTTCTCCGGCGGCTGGGTGAAGCTATCTTACGAGTTCTATCATCCGAGCATCTGTGCACGCTAGCTTGGACTCAGTCAGCTGCCGATGGGCTTCTTCTACATTGGCAGGGTGGAATTCCATGGGACCCTGACTCTATCAGAGTATGGGTCTCTGCTCGACCTGCCTGCCAATATCCCTTTCGGTGACTTCCAAGGTTAGTAACCGAGTTCATCCTAGAGCCGATCATTCACTCGCTTCTAGGATGAATTAAAACTTCATCTGTTTACCTGGGTCTCTCTTTCTACTGTGCTCTGATTGATCCCGACTCCAGTGATGCTGCTATAGAGGTATGGTCCTGCCCTGATTATATTTCCATCCTTTTTCTGCTTTTTCCCATGACTTACTTTGTTATTTGAATAAGATCAAGGCGTAGAGGTGCCTGTTGTTAGTAATAGCAACATGCCGATTGTATACATGGCGTCATTGTTGACTCCAAACTTGGGGATTGGTGTGCCAAGCCCGTCTACCGCCATCGGCGCCGATCCTACATCATCTAGGACCTCCGGTCCCTCGCTAGAAATGGCCGGTGATGCCGACGATGATCAAGATCCCGGCCAAAAAGAAGAAGAACGCCCCTGCTGCTCCCCCTCTAGCTCAGCTGATCTCTTCTGCTTGTGTTGCTTCTGTAAGAACTCTCTTAATCCGGTGTTTTGCCCCTTTGTCTTTTTCTACTCACTTTTGTTGTTTTCAGCCTGAGGCGACCGATCTGCTGGGTCCCCTTGTCATGGATGTTGAGGCTTCAGCATCTCTAGCGCAGCCGACATCTCCAGATCCCCCCTGTTTGACCTGCCGACATAGGGCTTACTGATCCGGCCACATTTGCTTCTGGCCCTGCCATGGTTGAAGATCAGGTGTCAGGGTCTACCCCTACAGCCGATATTGGGGCTGGATCAGTGGAGGGAACTGCCACTCCTAATGCCGATGACGCTGTACTTCTAGGCACTGCTGATCCAATCACTATTGCTGACCTACCTGAGGTAACCTCTTGTCAATAATGTTTTTTCTCCAATGTCCTACAGTTTTCTTCATGGACTTGTTGTTTGATTGCAGTCTTTTGCCGATCTATTTCCCTTCGACCTTAGTGAACTTGTTGGTGATGATGCCATAGCTGAGGCCAAAGTCTCTATTGCTGAGCCGATCTCTGCAGAGACCCATGCTGCCTTGTTTGTTGTTCTGCGTCAGCTCTAGGAACTGATTGAAGATCTTGTCACTGATTCAGGACCCATCAGGGCATGGCTTGCTGATATAACGGGCGTGCTTCCTCGATAGCTAATGGAGGACTTAACCCCGGAGACTTACCTTGAAGGTCATCGCTTCCACTACCGATGCCTTAAGGAGCAGATGGCCGCTCACGTTGAGCGTCACTTACAGCAGCAAAGCATCCAGGCTGACCGGGAGGTGCTTGAAAAGAAGAAAGCTTCCCTTGATGCTCTGGAAGCCGAGCCCACCGAAGTTGAGGGTCAGATTGCTCAGCTCCTTGTTGAGGAGGCTGATCTCGCCTCTCGCTTATTAGCTATCCGCACTCGCATCGCCTCCTCCCGCCAAAGGTTGATAGAACTACTGGAGAAAATTGAAGCTGAACGACAGGGATTTGCAGCTTCTGCCAAGGAAGTCCTCCATCATCATCGTGTTTCAAAGCTGATTCCTAGGGATGATGATGAATACCATCGGGAACTGGTCACCATAGTTGACATCCATGATTGTGCCATGGAAACTCTTGCTAACTTTTTAGGTGGGAATGAGCATTGATCGATCACTTTTGCTTTTGTAATATTCTGAATATTGGTCATCTTACCTGCAATGTTTCATTTTTATCCTTGCTTTTGGCTAAAGGCGATACCCTCGGTATCGGCTATCTAGTTATTTCTAAAGGTGATACCCTTGGTATCGGCTATTTTGATGTTTGTTCTATTTCTTACTCATCAACCTTTTGGCCGATCAGGTCTCGATCCAAACAGTCGGATGGTACTTCTTTAAGTACTTCCCATTGAGCACCTTCACAAGCTCTTCCTCTTATAACGTCTTCAACACGTAGGCGTTGCCTGGTACGACTCAACTTATCTGATAGGGACCCTCCCAATTAGGAGACTATTTGCCAAAACGATTATCTTTTGTTCTGATCGGTAGCACGAGTTTTTAGATTAAGTCATTTTGTTCAAATGTCTTGGTCGATACTTTCTTATTATAATGCCTTATCACCCTTGCTTTGTTCTCTTCCACCTTTGAGCGCATGAAGCCGATTCTGCGCCAAATCTTCTAATTTGTCGGTCATCAGCCTGTAGTAATCATCGGCCGTCAACTCGTTCTGAAGAGCAAGACGCCTAGAGCCAAAGTTCATCTCCCATGGTAGTACGGCTTCATGCCCATATACTAACTGATAAGGTGGCACTTGAGTTGATCTGTGGCAGGCCATTCGATACACCCATAGTGCATCGGCTAGTGTCATGTGCCACTTCTTGAGCTGCTCTGCAATCTTGCGTTTGATTAATTTTATCACACTTTTGTTTGAGGCTTCAGCTTGGCCGTTTGCTTGGGCGTAGTAGAGCGATGAATTTAACATCTTGATCCCTATGCCGGTAGCGAATTGTTGGAACTCTTCTAACATAAATATCGATCCTTGATCGATAGTGATTGTTTGAGGAATCACAAACCTATAAATGATATGTTCTTTGACAAACTCTATCGCCTCCTGGGATGTCACCTTCTTTAAAGGTATTGCTTCTACCCACTTGGTAAAATAATCTATTGTGGCTAGTATAAACTTATGTCCCTTGCTAGATGATGGGTAGATTTGGCCAATCATGTCTATTCCCCAACCTCTGAACGGCCATCACTTGATAATTGGATTCATCGCCGATGCAGGGGCCCGTTGTATGTTTCTAAACTTTCGGCAATCTTGACTTCCCTTGTAGTACATGAAGCAATCTTCAAGTATCGTCGGCCAGAAATAACCTATTCGTCATAGCAGCCACTTCATCTTGTGTGCCGATTGATGGGTCCCGCAAATTCCTTCATGTACCTCGCACATCACAACTTTGTCTTCTTCTAGATCTAGACATTTTAGTAAAACCCCATCAATTGTCTGATAATACAACTCTTTGTCTAGCAATACATACTTTAGTGTTTTGTATTGGAGTTTTCTTAAGGCCGATTGGGATGGATCCCATAAATAACTTACTATTTTGGTCCTCCAGTCTTCAACATTGATATCGGCTATCTCTGCTTCAATCAACTTGTCTATCGGCCGATACCCTGACATGGCTTGCGCTAAGTCGTTGGCTTCTAGATTCTGGTTTCTCTATACGTGCGTTAGCGACACCATCTTGAATCCTTTTAACAACTGCTGGCATTTTTCAAAATAGGCCCTCAAATTTTCATCTTTGCAGTCGTACTCCAAAGAGTTGCCTAATTACCAACAAAGAGTCTCCCATGATCTCAATGGCATCGGCTTCATCTCGGCTAACAATTTCAACCCTTTGAGGACCGCCTCGTATTTCACCTGATTATTGGTAAGATAAGGCTTGATCGTGTAAGCGAACTCAAAGTTTGCCCCCCGAGGCGATATGATTACCAGCTCGATGCCACATCCATGTCTACAAATAGATCCATCAAAGAACAATGCCTATGGTATTGGCTTCACATAGTCTGTTGCTTTATTTTTGTGCTGTACAATGAAATCGGCGATGGCTTAGCCCTTGACCACTTTAGCCAATTCATACTGTAAATCGAATTCTGTTAATGCAAATACCCATTTACCAACCCTTCCCTTTAAAATTGGAGCTGATAGCATATATTAATGACATCGGCTTTGCAGACGACTGTACTTTGCGCCGATAGTATATAATGACTTAATTTGGTGCAGGAGAAATAAAGACACAGTCATAACTTTTTAACTGTAGGGTACCTTGTCTTGATGCCCAATAGTCATTAGCTTAGATAAAACATGACATGTTCTTTTCCTTCTAATTCCTAGATTAACACCGATTAGATGCTCACATCATCGGCGAACAATATAGCTTGTATGGCTTACCAGGCCATGGTGGGATCAAAACCAGAGGAGAGCTTAAATACTTCTTGATCTTATCAAATGATTTTTGATGTTTATTGGTCCAGATAAATTCCTCCCCTTCTTTTCTCCTCAGCAAAGGTGTGAATGGTTCCAATCAGCCTGACAGATTTGATATAAACCGGCGAATGAAATTAATCTTGCCGATTAATGATTGCAGCTCGGTCTTGTTTTCTGGCGATACTATCGTCTTGATGGCCTGAAGAATGTTCTGGCTTATTTTAATTCCTCTTTCATGAACCATAAACCCAAGAACTTTCTAGCTGATACACCGAAGGCACATTTCTTTGGGTTCATGCGAAGACCATACTTCTTTGCTCTTTCCAGAACTCTTCTTAGATCGGCCAGATGTCCCTCATCATCCTGAGACTTAACCACTACATCGTCGATGTAAATTTCCACCAGCGAGCCGATCAAGTCATGAAATATGTAATTCGTTGCTCTCTGATATGTCACCCTAGTGTTCCTTAACCCAAAAGTCATGATGACCCATTTAAATAAGCCAATGGCACCAAGGCATCTAAAAGTGGTTTTTGGGATGTCTTGTTCTGCCGTGAATATTTGATTATACCCGGCATTCCCATCTATGAAACTGATAATCTTATGCCCAGGTAGTGCATCGACTAATAAATCCACGATCGGCATCGGCTATTCATCTTTTGGCGTGGCCTTGTTTAGATCCCTGAAATCTACACACTCTTTACTGGCCATTCTTCTTCCATACGGGCACTATATTTGACACCCATTCCGCGTATCGGTATGGACTTATGAAATTTGCTTCGTATAGTCTCATGATTTCGGTCTTTATATGGGGATACATTTCTAGCTTAAACCTTCTCTAGCTGTGCTTCACTGGCTAAAATCATGTTTTTATAGGGAGCCGATGTTCTATAATCGATCGGTTAAGTCCGGGCATTTCATGATATTCCCACACGAAGCAATCCCAAAATTATTTTAATAGCGCAATCAATTTTCCTTTTACAAAAGAAGACAACTTAGCACTAATGTACGTTAGCCTTGGCCTATCCCCTGGTTTGATGCCTACTTCTTCTAGTTCATCGGCTGATACAAACCCTTTTCTGAGCTTTCCTTCTTCATCATCTATTTCTTGAGACATGGATCCTGGCCTAGAATCATCTCGTTGATCGGCTGGAGGTCAAGATCCGACGCCCTTAAAAAATCCCCTTCCTAGATATGTTTGGAAAGGCTATCCATCTTCTTGAAATCGAGCGCATCGGCCGTTGACATGGCAACTGATCTTTAGCCTGAATGATTTCTACCTGATTGCCCTGCCATTGCGTTAAGCTATGGTGATTTGTAGAAGGGACGCAGAAGTTGGCGTGGATCCAATCCCTTCTAAGTAAGAGGCTATACGAATATTTTTCGTCAATCACAAAAAACATGGTCGGTAGTGTTTTACTTCCAGCTGTGAGCTCGACGTTCAAGGCGCATTTGGCATCTGATAAGTTGCCACCAAATTCTTTCAACACCATGTTGGTCTTCACCAGATCTTCGTTTACTTTACCGATCTTGCGGAAGGTAGAGTAAGGCATTATGTTAACGGTGGCTCATCCATCGACCAACATCTTTGACATCGGCTTACCATCGACATGTCCCTTGATGTATAATGGCCTCAAATGCCAATGCTCATCGTCTAATGGATTCTCAAAGGTCGTCGATTGTGGTTGTAGCCATAATTGCGTGGCTGGTCCTTCTTCGTCCTCACTATTCAATGGTGGAGCCTTATATTCTGCTAGCAAGATAAAAACCATATTCACTTCCATCAGCTTCTCTTCTATATCGACTTTCTTTTTTGGGCGCCATTCCTTTCTCACCCAGCATTTACTCTGTCGATATTCCTCGTACTCCCCCACCAGCTGCTCTTGATGTCTCTGACATTGAAGCCTTCTTTTCTGACTCCATGTTAGCCCTTCTGGCACCACCAGGGCTTCTGCACAGGGTTTTGATCCCATTGCCACCTATCTTCATTTTGAATGCGTTGATGATCAACAACCTCTGGCTTTTATTTGGGTGACCCTAGTCGATCTCTTACAGGAATCCATTTCCTTGGGCGCTGATAGTTGGAAATGTTATCATCTTGGCCACCCCTTTCGGTGCATTCTGGGCAATTCTTGATGGCCGGAAGCCTCATATTGTTTTCTCAACAAAAACGAAAGAAAGTACACTCCCAATGTGGATCAACCTTTTCATCATGCCCATATGCGTGGCACGTTGCTCCCTTTCTTGACGCCGATGAGCTTTGATATGGTGCCTTAAAGTTCGGCTTTCTTCAACATGAAAGCTCGACGAGACAACATGCACCATGTTCACCGGGAAAGGATTGCCATCTATTTTCATCGGCCTTACTGTCTCATCAAACTTTATTTGTCCCTGTTCAACAGCAGATTGGATATGCTGATGGAAGACTTTGCACTCATTTGTGTTATGGGAACCTATATTGTGCCACTTAAAAAATTTTCTTTTCTTCAATTCTTCCGCCGATGGAATCACATGATTCGGTGGGAGTTGGATCTGTTGGGTTATGGGGAGGCTACGCTAGCGCTTAATTTTAAAAATTTATCCCGTTAGCCCAGGAACCATGCATGTAATGGGATCATGGATCGTTACCTTGAGCCTCGAGACATGCTCGGGCAGCGGAAGTAGAGTCGACGAAGCACGTCCTCGAGCTACTCCTCCCGGCTCTATTCGTTCGTCGGTGATCTGGCAATGAAGACGACGTGATCCTACGATCCGGCGAACTCCACGAAAGAACGACGATGAGCACCACTATTGGAGTAGTGCCTCCATGGTATCCACACGTCCAGGGATAGGATCACCTCGTGCCGGCATGCTAGCACCACTCGCGAGATCCGGAGAGATCGATCACAACGCTTTGCAATCGAGGAGAGAAGAGAGATGGCGGCTAGGGCTCTCATCCAGGAGCAATAGCAGCAATCGCAACAACAACCAACAACTTTTTCGTGCTTGCCCCACCTCTCTTTATATAGTGCCCTGTCATGGGCCTTTAATCTGTATTAAAGCCCAACAGATCTAATTTGTTTACCTGGACCGAAACTTTTGGTTCTAACCGGAACTTCCGAAAATAACCTTCTGTATCGAATTTATTTCGACCCAGAACTTTCGGTCTAACCGAAACTTCCGATTCGTCCAGGCAGGCCCGAAACTTCCGGTGCAACCGGAACTTCTAGCTCCTCCAGAAAACCAAAACTAGGGCTGGCTCGGAACTTCTGGATGCTCCAGAACCCAGAACTTCTGGCCCTCAGCCAGAACTTTCGATTCCCCCAGAATTCTCTTGGGCACAATTCCATCAGGATCTACTTCTCTTTTAGTAACAAGTCAAAAATCTTCTCTATCTTGTTGATGTCAAAGCCATACTTCTGTTCTTTCTTAGCAGCTTTTACCCACGGACAAGTTACCTTCTTCTTCAATCTTGTCCATTTGGCCAAAGCGATATCACCATTAGAGTCTTCCTACTCTGAATCCGATGAGTAAAATTGCACATTTTGCGTTTTCTCTTAACGCATCTCTTGAAATCGGCTTTTATGTGCCGATACCCTTTGCGCCAGGTGCGACAGGCTATCAAATTCTTGGAAAAAAACCTCTCCCTAATTGGCGGCAGAAGGTCCTGAAATGCTAATCCAGCCAACTGAGTATCGGTTAGACTGAGGCTATAACATCGGCTTCTTATGTCACGGAAGCGTTGAATATATTCTAGCACCAACTCATCAAGACATTGTTTCATGGCCATCGGGTATATTAATTTCATCTCCTAAATCTCAGTGAAGAAATACTTATGGAACTGCTTCTCCAAATCAGTCCATCCCTTGATTGAATTCAGAGGGAGTGAAGAAAACCAAGAGAAAGCCGATCCAGACAAAGAGAGTGGAAAAAACCTGACTCGAAGCGCTTCTTCGCATTACGCGAGGAAATGGCTGATATGCTCGACTGTCGATGTACTATCTTGACCAGAAAACTTCAAGAAATCCGAAACTCTATATCTGTTTGGTAATGGCACCCTATCAAACCAATCCAGATATGGATGACGATACCTGTTACTCTACTCCTTTGGCTTGAGTCCAAACTTATCTCTTATAATCTCTGCGATCTTGAAGACGAAATCATCTTGTTTTGGCATCGGATAATGTTGTATCGACGTCGCTGCCCTCTTTTGATGTTGATAATTATTCTGGGGCAAAGTACCGTCAAAACCCATCTGTTGACATTGTGGCCCATAATAAGCCGTGTGATGATACCTCGGCGGAGGTGCACTCGCCTGGGGTTGGTACACTTGCGGCTGCACACCGATCGGTATCGAGGCTAGAGGTATCAAATTTGGCACTGTGTCACGCTCCAACCCATATGTGACCGGTGGTAGCAGAGTTGTCATCGGCGAGGGTGAACTCAGAATGATGGGTGCCGATGACCTCCACGGAAGATAGACCGGTCCTTGAGGCAATTCTTGGGCAATGGATCCATCCATCGTCTTCCTGATCAACCCATACAGAGTGTTTACTAACATGACAGATTGATTAATAAGTGCATGGTTAACTGCCTCCTTGACCATGTCCTAGAATGATCTCGGATTCTGTGGGCTCTGACTGCTTGATTTGCCTTATAAAGACGGGATTAGAAGTTGGCTCTTCTGAATCAGCCTGCGCTGAGTCATACTAAATGATTCTAAATACAGCTTCTAGAAATCTGAGATGGTCTGTTGTACTACTTTCCTCTATTCATCGGACAGAGCCTCCATGGTGACTGGGATGACAACATTGTTGATGGTCCTGGCCTTTTTCCCAGTCATGGTGCCGATGAAGAGGAATTGTCTTGAACTTTGTGATAAGGTTCTACCGGGCATGCCAAGAAAGCGTGTTGATGTAGAAATCACATCGGGACCTCTACATCTTCACACTCGAAGGCCTGGGAGAGTCTGCTTAGCTCTAGTGTAGATCCTAAATAACCTAGAGGTGTACAGAGTATGCCAGTCAATTTGATCATATAATTAACAAGAAAATGAACGTGAGATGTCCTAACGCTATCGGCGATGGCCTATCGGCATCAGCTTCGATAGCAAGCGTGGAGATTACGATGCATCGTGGGCAGCATATAAAGTACCATAAATCCCATCAATTGTCTCTAGTGCTAACACTCTGGTGCACTAACCTCTATGATTCAAACTAAATCGATGCAACGTAAAGATATGTTAACAAGAGAATTACGAATAAGATTAAACCAATCGATAGAATAATAGATAAACCATCGGCTAAAACCTCGATGAACGTCGGACCAATAGATCAAACCAAACTAGATTGCACATGTCCCCATCAATGCCATGGATCGGACCCAACCGAGACAGCACTACGTTGACGATCGGCATGCGCTCTAATCTAATACAATCCACTAAACTGTCATGATTGGCAAACACATAGATTCGAGCAATAAAGCACAATAAGAAAGTAAATCAATGCATTGAACCGATAACTAGCAAACCTACTCAATCTGCTCATAGTATCGGACATAACCGAGAAAGCCATGAACATATTAATCAGTTTACCATACAGGCTATCCCCATCGAGATGAAAGATTGGACATAACCAATACAACCTGATCCCGACGGGGAATCGCCCTAATGCTACATACTTAAAGTTAGCGATGCGACGAAGGGTTGATTGATTGGTTATGTGAACTCCTTACAATGACCCCAGACTTAACTATTTATAGCTGGGTAGACACGCTATCTGTGGATAACACAGAATCCTAAATGACTCTAATTATTCGCTAACTAAATGATAACTATCACGAAGCATCAGCCACATTGCGTGCAGCCTGTTTTTGCCCATTAAGCCTCTATCGGCGGCCCATCGGCTCCGCCACCTGGTTTGTCTTAACGCCCTGATTTTCGTCAGGTGTTAAAAATAAAATAAAGAAGATAATAAATGAATTTCAAGAAAATGATTCAGTTGTAAAGCGACAAACAAGGAAGCTAAAATACGGGCTTAAAAATTTTGTTTAAAAATAAATCATAGCTGGAGTATTTTTCTCAAAATTCTCCTTGCTCTAAATTGCGTCCCAAAAATTTTCAAGAATTTTTGACGCAAAGGAAATAATAAGATACAATCAATATCATTTCATCGCAAAGTCTAACATAAAGTAATAAAATACGTTTCAATAGAATTGTTGTCTGAATAAAATGTATGATAAATCATTTAAATTAAAAATAATGTAAAACCAAGTCAAATTTGGCTAGAGGAATTTTTAATAAATTTCTCCTGCCTCAAAACAATTTAGGTTTTGCTTTTATTAAGGATTTCCAACTAGAATAGTAATCAATAATATTTCAGTGAATAAGTTTAATTAGAAAAGTAATTAAATCCCCTTCTCTTCCAGGCCGAGTTTGAATCCTCATCCTCGACTATCTTTCTCTTTTCCCGTTATAAATCCGGAGGAATCAATTATCTATTTCCGTTCGCAATATTGAAATCGCCTTTTCAATCATGTAGTTTGAATTCCATGAAAATCCCTTTGGAAATCTTCTTTTTCTTTGAAATCCCGAAGTAAATTCAAATCCTTAATTTCGTGTTCAAAATCGGAATTTTAAATTTCGACGCGAATATGAAATTTCTCAATCATCGAATATTCTTTAAGATATTCATGATTATATTTATTTCTTTGAAATCCGAATCCCTTGAAAATCCCTCAATTTGTTCAAAATTCCAAACTTTTAAAAACTTTCCTCTTTCTCTCAAAAGTCCAAATTTAAATTTTTAGAAAAATCTTTTCTTTCCTTTTTCTCCCTTTCCTTTTCTCTTTCTCTCTTTTCTTTCTCTCTCTTTCCTTTCTTCCTCCTTCCTTTCTTCCTCGCTCTCCTTCCTTTTTCCCTGGTGCCTGCCCGCAGCTTTCCTTCCTCTCCATGCGCCTCCTCTCTTCTCCCTGCCGCAGTCCCCTCCTCCCTCCCTCTCCCTGAGCCCTCCTCCTCTCCTCCCAGCTACCCCTCTCTTCAACACGCCCCAGCCACCGCTGACTCCTGCTCCCTTGCTCACAGCGCCGCCCTCCTCTCTCTGCGGTGCCGCCCTGCCACCGCTGGCCCTGCTCGCCACCTCACTGGGCTGCAGCACTCAGCCGTCGGCCGTTCGCCGTCTCGCCTGTGCTCCCCAACTAGCACGCCCGCATTTCCTTCCCCCATCAATGTGCCTGTTTCTGCTGACAGTAAGTGCTGGCATTTTTCTCTTATTCTTTGCAGCATTTCATTGTCATCATCTAAGCGTTTGCATGCTGTTTTCCCGTTCACTGCTGCAGGGATGTCTCCATTTTTCTCTCCTCCTTCCCAGCCGCACCTCCTGCTCCTGTGCAGCCCCTCCTTTGCTGCCTAGCCCTCATCCAGAGAAGAAAATCAGAGGAAGAGAAGCCGTCTTTGTTCATCGTTTCTCCTTCATCGTCGGCCGCTCTGCTTCGTCTTCTCCCTGGCACCCCGCTGTGAGAATCCCCAAGCCTTCCTGTTTGTTGTTTCTGGAATTAGCATGATATCTTGTCAATCTATTTATATCGTATCATAAATCTTGTTGTAGTTCTATCTCATTTAATTATATCATTATCCATCCATTCCGATCAATCATTTAGTGTTGTTGATTATCGTTCACCGATCCTATTCCGTGTTACCGTCATGCTGTTTGTTACCGTAGTTCCTTCTTGCATTAAAACCCTCCATTCATATAGAACACGGGGTGCTCCCTTCTTCCGCCCCGGAGTTCGTGGTTGCCTTGAGCCGTTTTGGACATCATTCATTGGTGTTCGCCTTGGTCGAATGTTGTTTCGCCTTTCTCTTGGATTTAATATGTTAGCCATGTGTTTCCCTTTGGAACACCGCCATCTTTCCTTCTACCCATTGTTTGGTTACCGTCGTGATTCGTTTGATGATTCAGTAGTCGGATGGTGACATTCACCGATGGTCGTCGTTGATAATCGGTTGTTCATCCTTGGTCGTCACCATTCGTCGTCGGATCATATTCATCCAATGCTAACCCTTTGTTTCCATTGCTCAATTCCATTCCGTTCAAATAATCATGGTTGCTCAGTGGTCGCAACTTCGTTATCCATTTGATGAAAAACGGTTGCTTGATTGTATCCATTCAGTTTCTTGTCGATCAACCGTACCCCATATCTATACCTTTGTTGCTATCCGAACCTACCTTATGTTTTTGTTGGTTTGGTGTCATTCGATCCAAACCATCATATATATTTTCTTTTATTCGTGTTTGGTCGGAGTTGTCCAATCCAAACAATTGTATACATTCCCTCTATTTAGACCACCCTATTTGAAAATTTGGCCTAACCTTTGTTGACCTTGGTTTAACCAAACCCAATCCTTCGATCGAGACTCCTTGATCATCACACAACCTCATCTTGATTATTGTATTTAACTCAAACTGAGAAATAATCCCGTGATTATTTCTTTTCGTTTATTGAAGTCTATTGTTTTCATGTGAATGAATTCGGAGTTGTAAAATTCCTATCTTTTCCATTTGAACTCTAAATTGATTCATTCAACTTTCTGAATTCATCTAAAATCATGTTCTACTCAAATGTGTACTTGGTTCGTTCCGCTCGTACACCAGTCAATGTCGTTTCATCCAATTTCAAGGAAATTCATAAGAAATGTCTTATCATTTCATGTGATCTTCTAAGTTTAATATCTTTTGTATCCTATCTCCATTCCACTCTGTTCAGGTTCTGTGATTCTCCTTAATCAATGCTCTAACTAATAATAATATTTGTTGTATTGTTTATTTGGTTTTTCTTAGAGTTTTTGTCTCGTTTTACGTGCCATGTAGATTCTCGTTCCCCCGAAGATTCGAAGGACCTCATGCAAGACCCAGAAGTCTTCGTTCAAGAGTTGAAAGGTTTTTCAGAAGCGCAAGAGGCAAGTCACAACCCCCACCTTGATCATATTGAACCCATGTTTTAAAAATGCTAAATTTGCTATAATCACATATATGCATGTTTAATATGATAAAATAGGATTAATTAATTATATGCCCATGTCTTTGTACATTTAAGACCATTGCTTTGTTGTGAGCTATCTACATTGTTCACCTTAGAATAATCTAGTTTAATAGTTAGTGCTCTATGTATTAGCACCATTTTGCTTAGCCATGCTTAGTAATTAATGCTAGAGCTTTTTAATCTTGTTGGGATACAATCATGATACTCTTCCCCCTGGTATTCAAACGGTGACAATGTTTTGAAAATTGTTAAGATGTTGACATGGGAGAGTTCAGGGTGCAAGCTAGGGCATTGGTTGGTCGCACCCAGGGCACTATAAGGACTGGTCTACGGGATCTGTTGCAAAAGCCTTCTTGTGCAAACCACAAGTCTAGTGGGTAAGACCTAGTCCAGTGTATTGTTCCTTCCAACACGATGCACCGAACAGCGGAGTCAGAATATCACATTGGAGGGTCCATGTACCTCTGGTGATTTGTACTACTGGGCATAAAAGGGGGCTACGTTTCCCTAACGGGGTCTTACCTATGCCATTACGGGTCGGACTCCATGGGAGCGTCAGTGAAACCTAGTGTGGTTGTCCTCGTGTTGGGCGAGTTTTATTAAGGGCTTTAGTATGGGCTCGGTCAGGGTATCGTAGTGGTACTCTGGTCCACACTGGGTCTGTGCCTTGTGGGTAAATTTGTACACCTCTGGTTAGAGTACAACCTATTCGAATAGCCGCGCTCTCGGTTATGGGTATGCCTTGTGATGTTCTCCGCAGTTAGCATAATGTTTTACTCATTCTGTAATTAATTGAATCTTTTGGGTTTGGCCCTGTCCTAGAACAAGTTACTGTATTGATAGCTCACCGGTGCACCAATGTGTGTCATGTGTGGGTTGGGCTAGGGCAGGAGGGCGAGTTAGTGCTGGTGCGTTACTTGAGGTAGTGAATCACATGCTAATTATTAATTAATGTTGTTTAATCACTCTTAAAATTTAATCTTGTTTTAAACTTTAAACTGGCTTTTCGCAAATGAACCTCTTTATCCTTCCTTGTTACTACCTTTCATTATTTGTATTTCTGTGGCTTGTTGAGTACTTTTGTACTCAGTCTTGTTGTTCCCCCTTCAGAAGCTAGCAGAAAGAAGATGGTGGTTTGTCCGCACTCAAGAGCCTGTGAAGATGGTGTCATAGACTTCGCTTGTTTTTCCGGTGCTGTTATTTCTTTTGAATGTAAGGCTTTAAATGCCGTTGTATTAATTTACGTATTTACCATTTGTATTGTTGGTCTGTATATCGACTTTGTTAATGTATACCATGACTTTTATTAGGACATGGATTAATATACATAGTTCGGAATTTGTGAAAATTCTAGGCGCGACAGTTTGTCACGTCGATGATGCGCTGGTCCAAATTCTGGTGTCAACATATTCTTTACATCATGTTTGAGGATATGTATAAATTGTACCAATAAGATGCACTCGACGTGACTATTCTTAGTTGCTGGACTCTGTAAGTGTTATATTTGTATAATTCACAGTTATTTATAGTATCATTATATTGAAAGTATGTTGTGTTAATCGTTTTTGTAGGATGGAGATACATAAATATAGAACGGAATGCATTCATCATGTGGGGTTCATGGATCCACTAAAAATAAATACGATAATGATTCAAGCGAATCCTGATGATGCCGAGGCATATGTGTTGCAAGTACTTCTAGATCACCAGTTAAGACAGTACATACTTCTGTCGTACCACTTTGGGTAAGAGTCTATGCCTAAATGTTTTTCTTATATGCTACATGAGAACCAAACATGTCTTAACCTATGATGATATATATGTAGCTTTCACTTGGTTCTTCTTGTAATTTAACCGAATATTAGCAAGATCACCATCCTTGCCAGCTAAGATAATACACCAACGTGTTACCAACTTGTCATTGACTTGCTACAAAGGTAGACAAATATGTGTGCCTTTCTAATCTTTTATCTTTGTTTCCTAATAAATTAAATCTAACATTAGATCACACATATGCAGAGTATACAAAATATATATCAAGAAGAGTAATAGGCACCGCCCATACCAGAAAGATTAGATAGCATGACATAACTTTCCTTGTCAATTGGAAGCAAGGTCCAGGTAATAATCTCTGTGGATTTTATGTTATGGAATTTATGCATAGATTCATAGGAGATGAAGCGCTCAGGGTAAAAGATGCTGTGGTACGAGGAATATTGATCACATTGATAGCTATTTTCTCTCCGAGGTGGGCTGGGTTATAACGATTAATTTCTTCTATTTGTATATATAGCTTCTCAAACTATCCACGGATCGGTTATTGCCCATTGAAATCATTGCACTTCAGGAACAAATTTTTGGATTCCTCAATGACCATGTTATTTATGCACTGGGCGAGTACAATGCTCAAGCATCAAGTGCTAAGGAGACACCGAGATCAGAGCCTTCATGTAGCAAGAAACCATAGAAGCTTGTGTTTGTAAAAACAATTTGTCACATTCAAGGTTGTTTGTAAAAATAATTTATGTAAATGATTCCATAATTTTAAGTTAATATATATGATATTAATTTTATTGGAGATTGTCTATGTAATATTCTCGATGTAAGCTATACAGATGAATTTAGCATATATGTGTATTTGTACATATAATTAATATAACGTGGTTTATAAAAAAATATAGGAAAAAATACACATTAGTGTCAGTTCGGACTTGTAACCGGCACTGATACTTGGCTATCAGTGTCGGTTCCAGAGATGAACCGACACTGATAGCAGAGTATCAGTGCTAGTTCATGTATAGAACCAACATGATAGCTGAGTATCAGTGTCGATTCGTGGCTAGAACCGACACTGATAGTGCCACAACAGTGCCGGTTCCAGAACAACCACTGATAGCAGTTGATTATTAGTTCTGACTAATTAGTGGCGGTTCAGAACCCACTACTGATAGCTATTTTGATCCGATACTGTTCACATATACTGTAGTAGTGATAGTCCATAACAATAGTTCAAATATCATAACAAGTTAATAAATAACATCATAGTTTTAAAACATATTAATACAAATAGCATCACAGTTTTAAAACACATTAACACAAACCAAAACAGAGCAACTCATGAGCAGACGAGCACGTCAACTAACAAAAACTAGGCAACACTATGGGAAACAGGGAGTTTGCCAAGTGCCTGAGGGTTTGCCGAGTGTATTCTCTCGAGCACTCGGTAAAGACACATGTTTACCGAGTGTAAGCAAAAAACACTCAGCAAACAAGTGCACTCGACGAATAGGGTTCTTTGCCAAGTGCCTCCAAGGAATGCACTCAGCAAACCCTAGGGCACTTGGCAAACAACCGGCAAAAAGCCCCAAAAACGTGATGCAAACAAAGGGCCTGACGGCATGTGACAGAACACACCTTTGCCGAGTGCCCTAAATGACACTCGGCAAATATCCATTACGGGGTCGGCATGCGATTGCACATGTCCAGGGGGCATGGTTTGCTGAGTGCCTGAGTGTGGCACTTAGCAAACCCATGGAACCCATCATTTTATGTGAAAGCATGTTTGGAGTCCATGTGATATTTTTAACTTGGTTTAGACTTGAAAATTTTTCTACACTCAAAATAAAACTTATATTATTCCATGTAAAAAGTTTGCATTTTTCTAGATCCATTTGCTATTTTTAATTCATTAAGTGTGTTTCTACAATTTAAATTGAAATAGGTCAAATTTGAACTACAAGTGCATGAAATAATGAACTAAAATTGGTAGAAAAATTATATTCATGTTTTTGAGTCCATTTATAGTGCTTACCCACTAAATGGAAAGAAATTTTGAAAAACCTAGGTTGCGATACTCGATCAGCAACGTGGAGCTTAATGATTTTTTAATTCTAGAAAAAATAATTGAAGTCTGAAAAACACGATACTTATTATGGTGTCATAATAAGATACGTAGATGCTGTGATAAAAATTTAAAAATATTTTGAAAAAGTTATCATGTAGGATGTTTAGAAACCAGAGATTCTTCGAGGAGGAATTAGGGTTTAAATAAGGAATTGGTTAGGTTTAAAAGCAAATCGATAGTTAAATCTTTGTTTGAACTTAAAACTTTTTCTACAATAAAAAATTTGGCAATTTTCTAGGTGAGTTTGCTATTTTTAATTAATTAATTATGTTTCTAGGATTTAAATTGAAACATGTCAAATTTGAACTGCAAGTGCATGAAATAATGAACCAAATTATCCAGAAAAATCATATTCATGTTTTTAAGTCTATTTTTAGGTCTTACCCCCTAAATTAAAAGAAATTTTTAGACATCTAGGTGATGGCACTCGATCGGCAACATGCACCTTATTGTTTTTTAATTTTAAAAAATCATGCGAAGTCTAAAAAACATGAGACATGTCGTGGTGTCATGATTTGATACCTAGAGGCTGTGGTTACATTTTCAAATTTGTTCAAGAATTTTATACAGAAAAACTAAAAAACACATTTGGAAAAAAATAAAAAACAATTAAAAAATTGTTTGCCGAGTGCCCGCTCGATCTGGTACTTAGCAAACATTTGTGATATTTTTTTAAAAAAATAAAAATTCAGAAAAAATCTTTGCCGAGTGCTAGATCGGCGGCACTCGGCAAAACCGAGGAGCTTGTCTAGTGCCGCCCGATCTGGCACTTGGCAAAGTGCCGCTTTAAGGCTTTCGAAAAGTGGCGCACGAGGTCGTTAACTCCCTGCGCGCCTATCTCCAGCCACCCGATCGCGCCCATAGCTCCACTCTAGCTGTGCTGCCGCCACACCCTTTTCCCTGGTGCCACACCCATCAACCCAACGCCGCACCCGCCACACCGGCGTCGCCCTAATCCACGCCACCCTCTCTCCCTCGGTCATTGGCCCTCCCTCCCCTGGCCGTTGGCCCCTCCCCCAGCCACCCACTACCATAAAAATGGTCTTTAGTGATGGAGCTTTACAGATATATCAATGACGTGTGTTAATAATACACTTGTAGTGATGGACTATTTTACACACGTCAGTAATGCAGCATTATTAGTGACGAATCGTAGTGTGGCTTGTAACTAAAGAGGGGGAACTCCTATTAGTGATGGGTCACACTACGACCCATCACTAAAGGGTTGTAGCATTAGTGACGGGTCATGTTGCAACCTGTCACTAAAGAGGGGTACCCCCATTAGTGACGGGTCACAGTATCACTTGTCACTATAGGCTGTGCTCTTTAGTGACACGTATTATTTTACCGACGTCACTAAAGAGCCCACAACCCTAAGACCACCATTAGTGACGTGTTTTTAATGATAACCATCACTAATGACAAGTATTTAAGCAGCGCACGAGCTCACATCCACCGAGCTCCGCACTTATTGCTCCCACCCGCTGTCGACTTTACTCTTGTCCCATAACTACTGACCAGCCACAGTTAAGTCCCGCAGCCACTGGCCGGCCGACCACGTGTGCGCCTGGGGATGTCGACCCACACTGCTACGTGCTTCGGTGCACCGCTCGGCACCGCCACTAGCATCAACGTTCGTCTGAAGGTATATTTTTTCTCCAATATTAATGCACCACCGTATTTTTCCAATATATATACATATACGTTGAACAAAGTAAAATAATTAGTGAATTAGCAACCAATGGATCTTTGCTATGAATTAATTTTGTTACAAATTTTAATATATTATAATATAATATAAATTCATGGTGAGTTATTATTAGGGTCGCGCAACCGATTACGTCGTGTCCCGTTCGGGAGTGTTGGATTATAAATACGATGCTCCCAAATTGTCCACGCACTTTGGGCAGTCTGGGGATGTGCGGCCCGTGTAGCTGGACCACGTGGTCCCGTACGTTCTAGAGAGAGTTTCGGTGGTGTCTCCATGTTGTTCTCCGGATACACAACCCTCTCGAAATTCTCTCTGGAACCGTATAGGACCACGGGGTCTAGCTATGTGGGCCACACATCCTCACATGGGATTTAGGACCTATCCTTGCCTATTAGTGCCCAAAACATGCTTTAATTGCCGCAAGTCGTAAACTTAGATATGATGGTTGTTTTTTGATAAATTTGTAGATGCCAACAAGGAGCTAGATGTATCTTGATTGCCATACTTGCAATGAATACTTGAGTAGGGTGAAGTCTTTTATGAGAACTGCTAGAGCAGACATGGAAGCTAAAGGAAAGACTGCAACATGGTATCCATGCTATGACTGTATGAACGAAAAGAAGTTTCCAAATTTAGAATATATCTATGACAATTTGCTAAGACGTGGATTTAAGAATGGATATCATATATAGAACAAGCATGGTGAAGAAAGAGAAAACGACGGCGAAGTAGATCAGATTGCTTCCGATGGTAGTAAAGATGAAGGTGGGGTCGGTGATATGGATTAGATGAGCGACAATGACATATTAGAAATTAATAAAGATAAGTATACTGATATAGTGGACACTGTTGACCAGATGATGCGTGATGCGGAGGAAAAAGTTGCATATTCTAAAGGAGAGTTTGCCCAATTCCAAAAACTTGTTCGAGACTCAAAAACACCGATCTATCCTAAATGCAAAGAGAAGCACATGGGGTTATAAATAGTCCTGACATTGATACAAATGAAGGCGACATACGGATGGTTCGATATGAGTTTTAAAACATTACTAAATTTGCTAAGAGACTTGGTGCTAGAAGAGAATAAGGTGTCTACCACCGTATACGGTGCTAAGAAGATAGTATGTCCTCTAGGGTTGGACATAGAGAAAATACATGCATGTAGCAATGATTGTGTTCTGTTTCGTGGAGAGTATGTAGACCATGATAGATGTCCAACATGTGAAACACATCGATTCAAGAATAGAAAAGACGATGATGAACTAGAAGATGGGTGCAAGAGATGGAAAGTTCTGAGGAAGTTAATATGGTATTTTCCTATAATCCCCTGTTTGAAGCGGACGTTTGCAAATTCAAACGAGTCTAAATGGCTCAGGTGGCACAAAGAGGGTCATAAAAATGACTCGATGATATGACACCCAGTAGATTCTGCTCAGTGGAGAATAATTAATGCCACATTTTGATGGTTTGCTAACGATTACAGAAATATTAGATTTACCATGAGTACGGATGGATTGAACCCTTTGGTAATATGAGTAGTGTGCACAACACATGGCCAGTGTTATTTTCTATATACAACCTTCCACCTTGACTTTGTAAGAAGAATAAATATATCATGTTGTCGATCTTGATCTCTGGTCCTAAACAATCTAACAATGACATCGACGTATACCTCAGACCTTGGTGGATGATCTAAAAACTCTATGGCACGTAGGTGTTGAGGTTTGGGACGAGTACACCGGGAGTACTTCTAGCTACATGCCATGTTGTTTGTCACAATAAATGACCCGCTGGCTCATCATAACTTGTCTAGAAAAAGCAAAAGGAAAGATGAATCTTGCCCATAGTGCTTGGAGGAAACATCGAGCACACGGTTGAACCATTCTAAGAAAACGATATACATGCACCATCGATGTTTTCTTTCAATGAAACGCCCATACAGGAGAATAAAGCTGTAGTTTGATGGCACCATAGAGAAAGGAGGACCTCCTAAGCATTTTAGCAGTGCAGAGGTATATGACTAGGTAAAAGGCATAAATATTGTACTCGGCAAGCGAAAACATTCTTCCAATAGTTATGATAGAATGTGGAATAAGAAGTCAATTTTGTGGGAGCTTGAATATTGAAAATACCTGTATGTTTGCTATCCATCGATATAATATATGTCGAGAAAAATGTGTGTGACAGTCTCCTCAGAATAATGCTAAATATGCCAGGCAAAACAAAAGATCATGAGAATGCTAGAGCGGACCTAAAGGAGATGGGATTACGACCAGAGCTACATTCCCAGCAGACAGATAGAGGTCAGTTCTTGTCTCCATATTAAATCACCCTTTCTAGGAAGGAGAGAAAGGAGTTTTGTGAATTCTTGCATAGCATTAAAGTTCCATCAGGTTACTCGTCGAATATCTGCAAGCCTGTCAATCTGAAGGAGCTTAAAATGGTTGGTGAAATAAAGACTCACGATTGTCATATGATGCTGACTCAGATGATTGTTGTTAGAATAAGAAATATGTTACCAGTTGGGGTAAGAGAGGCTATAATGAGTTTGTGTTTTTTCTTCAATGCAATTGGACAAAAAGTACTCGACCCAACAGCGCTAGAAGAACTAGAGAAAAAACAATTGTTGACTCTCTCTTCTTGAGATGTACTGTGCTCCATCATTCTTTGATATAATGGTGGATCTCACCTCACATCTCATTAAAGAAATTTACTATCTTGGGCCTGTTTTCTTGCATTAGATGTACCCGTATGAGAGATATATGGGTGTTCTAAAGAAGTATGTTAGGAATCATTCTTCACCCAAGGGTTGCATCACACAGGGTTACTCCAGTGAGGAGGTAGTAGAGTGGTGTGTCGAGTACATAGACCTGGATAACCCAATTGGTGTGTCTCACTCTCGCCATGAGGGTAGACTAGTAGGTCAAGGAATCCTAGGCAAGCAAACAATCACTCCTCCTCTAAAGGCATATGACTAAGCTCATTTCCTCATGTTGCAATAGTCAAGCAAAGTGTCACCATATATCATTAAGCACAATCACATGCTTTCTGTAGAGAACCCGTCTCATACCGAAGCTTCGGTCGCAAAACAACACATGAAAAGGTTCAACAGTTGGTTTCAAGATCGGATCGCATGATCGAGAACCCCTATGAGTGAATCGATAAGGCAGCTAGCAGCAGACCCTATATTCATAGTTACAACATATTAAGGTTACCATATAAACGGTTATACATTCTACACAGTCGATCAAGATAGCAAGAGCACAAACTAGAACAGTAGTGTTCGTATTGATGCCTATGATAATAACAATATAAAGAGCACATATTACAGTCAGATAGAGGAGATTTGGGAACTTGACTTCCTAGGGTTCAAGGTACCTCTGTTTCAATGTCGCTGGGTCAATGGAACAAAAGGCATTACGGTCGACAAGTACGGATTCACTAGTGTCAATCTAACTTAGGTCGGCTATAAAGAAGAACCTTTCATGCTCGCTAAACAAGTTGCTCAAGTATTTTATATGCCTAATACGATAAATAAGAAGCTTCATGTTGTCCTAGCTGGAAAAAGACGAATTATGGGTGTTGAAAATGTTGTTGATGAGGACGAGTACAATTAGTTTAATGAGATACCTCCTTTAACCACTACAATTATGCAACAGCTTAAATCAGATGAGAAGACTCCGTACCTATGCTCTGACCATTCTAAAGGATTGTACATTAAGAAAGTAAGAAAACAGAAGGTGTAAAAGTTAAATTATATATATACAAGTGCTGTTTTGCGGTGATCAATCTTCATTGAAATTTCGTGAACATTTGTCTTTTAAGTGTAAGATGTACTTATACTGATTTGTGTAATATATGTAGAATAGAAGTTCAAATAAAGAGATGTGGGTGATTTGTACAAGTCATACTGATTTGGATAATATATGTGCAATGGAATTTTGTGGCAAGTCATATTTGTGACAATAAGTTGAATCTGGACAAGTGTTTTGCCAAATTATTAGTGACGAGCGGCACGCAATGCCCATCACTGTTTGTTAGTCATTAGTGATGGGCAAAAAGTACTGCCCGTCACTACTGGTCATTAGTGATGGGTGCGAGTGTTTGCCCATCACTAATGACTTAGCAACAGTGACGTGCATTGCATGCTTCCCATTACTAATAATTTGGCAAAATTCGCTATTGTATCTCATTACTACAGGCATATAATAGAGATAAGTAGATGCCGCCATTAATTGCCATTAGTGCAGACCCTTAAAATACTCTTGCTGCCTACATTTTGACTTCAGAACACCAAAGTCTTCTCCTACATATCTTCTTTCTTGGCCATGGAGGCTTGTGGTGGATGTTGTCTGGCTTGACGCATCCACTAGCGTGTGGACGTGTCAGAATAGGCTTCATCCCACACAAGCTGATCCATGGCATCATTGAATAGTTGGCACAACACTTGTGCGGTCACTTTTATAGGTGATCGAGGTAACCGCATAAGTGGAGTGCTAAGTGCCCCCTTATCATCAATGACGGGTGGTAACTACCATCTATCACTGATGATAAGTCATCAGTGACGGGCGGTAATTACCACCCATCACTGATGACTCCTGACTATAAATAAGTGGGCCCTGAAGTGAACCACACGCTTTCATTTCACAGACAACCCTAACCCTAGCTCTCATCGTTGTCGCCTTTGTCGTGCTCCTCGTCGGCCCCACCGTTTCATCCCGTGCTCTGTTCTGTCTCATCTGTCCATTCCATCCCATGTGGCCTCTGTTCTGTCGTCCGTTTTGTCGCACGTAGCCACCATTCTGCCATCTGTTTTGTCGCACGTGGCCTACCCTACATGCCGTTGCCTCGTGTTGCATCTCCTCCTCCACCTCCTAAGGGCCTCCTCCTCCGCATGGCTAGGATTTGTTACTTATTACTTTGTAAGTTTATGAATATGTGGATAATTTATGAATATGTTGCTTTGTGGATAATTTATGAATATTTACTCAATAAAGATAAGGCTATTAGTATGACGATGTATTTGACAATTAGGCTTATTTTTTTCTTTTGACAAGTTTGTTCATGCAATGATCTTTCATTATGTGCTAATATTATTATTCATATATTTTGTTCATGTAATAAATTAGTTGTCACACACACCTGTGAATTAAATTATAGCCAAGTGGCGGGGAGGCTATTAAGTTGGCAGCCCAACATCTGAGAGCAATCATGTTCAACATAATGTAGATTATGTTTATGTTCTCACAAAGAAATTGTTTCAGTTTAGAAATTCATGTTCAATGTTACATTCCTATGGTTATTAAATTTTATGTTGTATGTACCTTCGTTATAACATTTTACTCATTACATCCTTTTTATCTCACTTTTTAAATTAATATTCTATGTTACATTCATATTTTATTGTATTCAGAGTATTCATATTATTTCATTTGTTTTTTCAAGAGTCTCTTGCTTCTTACCTCATCGTAAACAAAATTTGAAAAACGAGTTAGAGTCGTGCAACCAATTACGTCGTCTCCCGTTCGGGAGTATTGGATTATAAATATGACCGAGCAACTGGTCATATTTATAGGAAGACGCTCCTGAATTATCCACGCACTTTAGAAAGTCCGAGGATGTGTGGCCCATGTAGCTAGACCACGTCGTCCCGTACGGTTCTAGAGAGATTTTCGGTGGTGTCTCTCTGTTATTCTCTGGATACACAACCCTCTCAACACCAAGTCAAAACGTGTATTTGGAGAATAGCAGGGAGATGCTGCCAAAATTCTCTCTAGAACCGTACAGGACTACGGGGTCCAGCTACACGGGCCACACATCCTTGGATGGGATTTAGGACCTATCGTTCCCTATTAGTGCCCAAAGTTTAGCGTCATTCAATCGTAGATTTTTTGTAATGAAACATTAAGGTCTCACTTCTCTTAATGTTTAGATGTCTAGCCGTTCATCTACCAGGTCTTCTAGCTCCACTGATGTGGTCGAGCTACCAAACAAGAAGCCATGGATGCAAGCAAAGTGGTCGACGGACAAGCTAACCATCAAGGCGGTCGATAGCGATGGCCTGCTAACATATAAAATAGCCTTGCAATAGCTGAGGAAGCTTGCAAAACTTATTGCATGGGAGAGAGTCCTATTGACCCTAAGGAAGTTTAACGATCTCAGTCGAGAGCAAAAGTCTGCACTCTTCAACGATGGGATCAACAATTTGCTCGAGTTTCCCGAGAATACAAAGGTAACAACTTTAAGGACTACGATAAAGATGATATCCAAGCTATGGAGGTCTCATAAAAGCAACATTGTCTCAAACTTTGTCATCAAAGATCTCGAGCCTTTCACAAAGTATCCATACCTGAAAAAGGAGGACTGGGACCAATTTGTAAAGATGAAGAGCTCAGCTACGTTCAAGGCAGAAAGCTCTACCAAGAAGGAGCTCCGAGCTAAGAATAATCTACCCAACAACCTTAGCACAAATAGTCGATTGAATCCAACGTGAGTCAACAGCGGGGTCTATTAGCGCGTTACCGAGGGTGGTATCAAAGGCATAAAAGGGTTCGAAAGTCACAAGCCACGGTGCTAACACGATCATCTCGTGGCCTCCGTTGAGGATGGAAATTCCATAATAAAAAAGGTTGGCTGAAGATGCCAAGATCGCCACTGAGGGCAAAGAAAATTCATGGCAATAGTTTTTCGGTAGAGCACAATCATTTCTAAAGGCCTAGGGGAGACTGACAAAGAGCGGTGAAGTCACGTGGACCTCGAGTGAAGCGACACAAGGATCCTTCAATGCCGTGTGAGAGCAGGATGAGCTAACAAGTGCTTTCAGAAACCTAAAGCGCCCTAGTCGCGTGCGGGGCATCTCTAGCTCGCAAGGCTGGAAGCATGGTGCTAGATATTGTAAGTCATTTAACCTAGCCTTTTAATTAAAGTTGACATATAATTATGTGGTATTAATTACTCTTTTATATCTGCGGGCTAATGTTGGGAGAATGCAAGAAGCGACTATTCCAATTTCTTGACCCACAGTTGTTAGCAATGGCAACCATCAAGCTTGATAGTGATTCATGCGTCGACTACCTAAATAAATTCTTCTCCCATTGCACCACAAGAGAAGATTTCTTAATGGACATGCGTCGACTACCTAAGTAAATTCTTCTCCCATTGCACCACAAGAGAAGATTTCTTAATGGGTGTACACCACTTGGCTGAACATTATGTCCTACTACTCTTCACCCTCAAGTGAAACATTGTATGGTACATTGACTCGGCAAGGCCGTTGGGACCGAATGGCGACCGCATCGAGCGGGACCACCATGTGTGCACGCCTTATATAGAGTCCTAGTTCACATCGTTAGCTAGAATGCGATTCTATGCCTAACTTGTATTTCCAGAGAATGATGTGAATGGTATGGTCCTATATGATTTGTAAGAGATGTATGTGATGCATGTAACTCTTATGCACGGGCTTGCATGCCATAATCTTCGGCTATTTGATAGCTGTCTCTACTGTATTTGTGACCTGCGTATCAAATAGATGCTTGATTTGTAATCTTTTACTTCTAGCTATGGTAGCCTAGATATAAGATTGCAGGATATCAAGCATGATGACCTAGAGGAATGATGTGGAGGATGGAGATCACCATATGTTGGGCCATACTAATTCACAGTTAAATGTGTTTATCTATGATATCTTCTATCATATTTTTATGCTATATCATATTTGATATGTTACCATGATAGGATAGAATCTCTCAGAAAAATTAAGCTTTCGATGCCTTTCCAATTACTACACCTAACACAATAATGTTCATCATTTGGTGGGTCTACTAAAGCAGAGTGCCGATGATTACCATTGTAAGTTAGGATAGATGTTGGATATCTATATGCGAAAGCTTTTGGTTTACTTAATAAGGTTATCAAAATAGTTTTGGACCTTAGGACATCAAGTTGGGGCCAGAGCATGGTGATGCTAACCCAAAAAACAGGAGTCACATGGAGATGTGATTAGCAAGGTATTGCTTACCTCATGTTATTAATTTCTAGCAATGATGCCAAAGCTCACTAGGAATTAGTGAAATGAGGATGCTGACCCACTATGTAACCGAGAGGGAGGTTTTGGTTTCCAAAACATAGTGAGAGAATCTTTTGTTAAATAATTTAATGAAAGATTAACATAAACAAAGGTGCTAAACTTTGTATATCTTATGTTGTAGATTATATCAGCTTCTACCACGTCTAGTTCTTTTAATTTGTGATCTATCCTTGAGAAAAAAAACTTAATGGAACAAACTTTATGGATTGGTATTGAAATTTGAGAATTGTTCTCAAACAAGAAAGAAAAGAGTATGTTCTTTTATACCATCCACTTAATTATGTTGGTCCCTTCGAGGTGGTGCGCCCAAGATCTTCAATGTTGGGAGTAGATTGTGGATAAGTGGTGTGCTCTTGGCTGGTAGGACACTCACAATGCCTGCCGAGAGAGACATCTAATGATGAGAGGGGCACCACACCATCAAGGCTCCTAGAACCTGACTCAATACACGGTGAGATAGGTATGTAATAACATGTCATCTTTCTCTCACTCAGTTGCACTTATGGCTCTTGTTGCTTTTCTATTACAGTCATCAGCCAATGTGGGTGAGGCATGCTCCCAGTGATGGAAATATGCCCAAGAGAATTCTAGGGGAACCGAAAGTTCTGGCCTGAGGATGAAAATTCTGGGTTCTGGTGTAACCGGAAGTTCTGGTTCGACCGGAAATTCCAGACCAGCCCCAGTTTCGATTTCTAGAGGAATCGGAAGTTCCGGTTGGACCGAAAGTTCCGGGCCTGCCTGAAAGGGGAATTCTAGATGAACCAAAAGTTCCGGGTGGAACCAGAACTTCTGGGTCAAAATAAATTCGATACAGAATGTTATTTTCGGAAGTTTTGGTTGGAATGGAAGTTCCGGGTCCAGAAGTTCCGGTTGGACCGGAAATTTTGGACAGAAATAAATTCGTACAGAAGGTTATTTTTGGAAGTTCTAGGCCCAGACTAGAACTTCTGGGCCAGATAAACAGATTAGATCTATTGAGCTTTAATACTGATTAAAGGCCCACAATAGGGCACTATATAAGGAGAGGAGGGGCTAGGACGAAAAGGCTGCTGCTTCACCCTAACCCTAGCCGCCACCTCCTCCTAGCCGCACCCGCTATGGTCATCTCTCCCCATATCTCCCACGTGGTACTAGCATACCAGCGTGAGGTGATCCTGTCCCTGTACGTGTGGATAAAGTGGAGGCACCGCTGCTACTGTGGTGCTGATCTTCTCATGAAAATCGTAAGGATACATCGACTTCGCCACCGACGATTGGATGGAGCCGGGCGAAGCTGGTCGAGGACACACTTCTCTAACTCTTCTTCCACAGCTCTAGTGTGTCTCGTGGCTAGAGGTAACGATCCATGATCCCATTACTTGTATGGTTCTTGGGTTGAACGGGGTAGAAAAAGTTTTGTTTTGTGCTAGCATAGCCTACCCGTTCCCCAACAGTGGTATCAGAGCCTACGTGCATAGTGTTCGATCTGGATCATACACATATAGTGTTATGTGGTGGAAATAGATTAGATCTATTGTTCTTGCGTCGGATTTTTAGAAGTTCCGGGCTCTAGCCAGAACTTCTGGGCTGAAATAATCCCGGTACAGAATATCATTTTCAGAAGTTCCGGTTGGACCGAAAGTTCTGGGTTAGAAAGTTCCGGTTGGACCGAAAATTTCGAGCAGAAATAAATTCCGTACAGAAGGTTATTTTCAGAAGTTCCGGGCCTTGAGCCTGAAGTTCTAGGCCAAAATAAATTCGATGCAGAAGGGTGATTTCGAAAGTTCCGGGATTTGAGCCGGAAGTTCTGTGTCCACTTTCCAGTCATGCATAGATTCTATGCTTAACTCGTTTTTACAGAGAATGTTATGACTGGTATGACCTTGTGATGTATATGATGCATGTATGTAATTTTCGTGGCCTGCGTGTCATCGTTAATTACAGCCCAAGGATGTTCTATTGTTGTACGACCTGCGTGTCGACATGTGATGCTTCTTCTCATGTAATTTGTATAGTGATATTAGATGTAATAGACTCATATAAGATCATAGAGGCCTGAAGCGTGATGACCCGAAGGACAGGAACCGTGGAGATGGAGATCACCATATGAGAAGGGCCATAATATGTCACAGTTAATATGATTGCCTGTGATGTTTACTTATGTTCCTATCAAACTATTCTTTCATGTTCTGTGTGTGGTAAGCATCGTTACCATGTTAGAATCGTTTCCCTCAGAAAATTAAGATTCATTGATGCCCTTTCCAATAGCTGCACTTACGAAGGTTTTTTATCATTGCATGGTAGGTCTGCCAAGGCAGAGTGCCATCTTTTATCTTAACCAGTTACGGTGGATGTCGAACATCCACAATCATAGTATTGGTTTGCTTAACAAAGCTATCAAAACGGTTTTGGGCTTTAGGGCATGGAGTTGGGCGTCGAGGCATTGGATGCCACCCCAACGAACAAGAGTCACATAGGGATGTGATTAGCAAAGGATTGCTTACCTATGTCACTAATTTTCTAGCAGTGATACTAAAGCTCACTAGAAGTTAGTTGAATATGGATCTTGTCCCACTACATGTCGTAAGAGGGAAAACGATTGTATATCATGTAGTGGAGTATCTTTTATTTGATAGAAGATTCACATAGCATAGTGCTGAAACTTATATTTTTGTTGTAGATCATGGCACCTACTGCTAGTAACACTTTCAGTTTTAATTTGTGACCAATTCTTGAAAAGGAAAAGCTTTCTAGAACAAACTTTATTGATTGGCATAGAAACTTGAGAATTATTCTCAAACAAGAGAAAAATGAATATGTTCTAAAGGAGCCTCATCCTAATGAACCAGCTGATAATGCATCTGCCACGGATCGGAGGGCTTATGAGAAGCACGCTAATGATTCAATTGATGTTAGCTATCTCATGCTTACCTGTATGTCCTCTGAGCTTCAGAAGCAATATGAGAACAGGGATGCCTATGATATGATCGTGGGACTCAAAGGCATATTTCAGAACCAAGCTCGGGCCGAGAGGTACAACACCTCAAAGTCCTTGTTTGCGTGCAGGTTAATAGAAGGCAGTCCAATCAGTCCTCATGTGATCAAGATGATTAGTTACATTGAGAGCCTAGAAAAACTTAGTTTTCCCCTTGGCCAAGAGTTGGCTACGGATGTGATTCTCTAGTCGCTCCCTGCAAGCTTCGAGCCATTCATTTTGAACTTTCATATGAACAGCATGGTGAAAAGTATGGCTGAATTGCATGGGATGCTAAAGACTACTAAGAAAAGCATTAAGAAAAGCTCTAGTCATGTGATGATGGTTTAGAAGGATAGCAAGAAGAGAAAACGCTAGGGCAAGGCTAAGCTTCAGATGAGATCTTGAGCTCTAAGCCTAAACCTATTGAAAAGTCCAAGGTTGGTCCTGCTACTTCTAACACTTGTCACCACTGCTATAAGATTGGTCATTGGCGGAGAAATTGCAAGTTGTACTTGGAAGAACTCAAGAAGAAGGAAAGTAAGACTTCCACTTCAGGTATAAATGTTATTGAAATTAATCTTACTACTCGTCCAAGTGATTCATGGGTATTTGATACCGGATCAATGATTCACACTTGCAAATCGTTGCAGGGACTGAATATGACAAGGAAGTGTACAAGAGGCAAATTGTATGTGCGCGTTGGCAATGGTGCAAGAGTTGCTACGTTGGATGAGTAGCGAATAAATGCCGACGGCCAACGCAGCAACTTTTGCACCATTACCGACACGTACATCCAATTCGCCTCTTGCGCACTTCCTAGACCTTTTCAGTCTCTACAACAATTTGCAAGTGTGAATTATTGATCCGGTATCAAATACCCATGAATCACTTGGATGAGTACCAAGACAAATTTCAATAACATTTATACCTAAAGCGGAAGTCACACTTCCCTTCTTTTTCTTTTGTTCTTCCAAGTACAACTTGCAATTCCTCCGCCAATGGCCAGGCTTATGGCAATGGTGGCAAGTGTCAAAGCTAGCAGGGCCCGACTTGGATTTTCCAGCCGAATTGGACTTAGAGCTCAAGATCGCATCTGGAGCTTTAGCATTTCCCTTACACTTTCTCTTCTTACTTTCCTTTTGAACCATCATCACATGACTATGATTTTTCTTGAGGCTTTCCTTGGCTGTCTTGAGCATCCCATGCAATTCAGCCAAGGTTTTCTCTAGAATGTAATCCTTATTCTCCTGTTTGAGAACGATTCTCAAATTCCTGTACCAGTCTATAAAATTTGTTTCAGACAATTTCTCTCTTTCAACGATAGGTCACAGATTAAAAACGGAAATGTTCTTTGCAGTATGTGCCATGATTTATAACAACAATGCAAGGTTTAGCACTATGCTATGTTAATCTTCTATCAAATAAAAGATATGCCACAATATGTAAAATGATTGCTTTCCCTCTAACGACACATTGTGGGATAAGATCCATATTCATCTAACTCCTAGTGAGCTTTATCATTACTGCTAGAAGATTAGTGACATAGGTAAGCAACACTTGCTAATCATATCTCTATGTGACTCTTGTTCGTTGGGGTAGCATCCAATGCCCGACTCCCAACTCCCAACTCCATGCCCCAAAGCCTAAAACCATTTTGATAGCTTTGTTAAGCAAACCAATACTATGCATGTGGTGTCCGACATCCACCCTAACTGGTCAAGATAAAAGATGGCAATCTGCTTTGGCAGACTCACCATCGATGATCGAGAACCTTAGTAGGTGCAGCTATTGGAAAGAGCATCAATACTTAATTTTCTGAGGAAAACTATTCTAACATGGTAACGATGCCTACCACACACAGAACATGAAATAATAGTATGACGGGAACATAAGTAAACATCATAGGCAATCATATTAACTATGACATAGTATGGCCCTCTCGCATGGTGATCTCCATCTCCATGGTTCCTGTCCATCGGGTCATCATGCTTCAAGCCTCCATGAACTTGTATCAGCCTATTACATCTAATAGCACTATTCTAATTATATGAGCAGAAGCATTGCATGTCGACGTTCAGGTCGTACAACATTTGGGCTGTAATCAACCATGACACGCAGGCCATGTTATTATAAGCGAGTATCATATACTTTGCAAGACCATACCAGTCACAACATTCCCTGTAAAAACAAGTTAGGCAGAATCTAGACGTGACTGCACTGGACCCAGAAGTTCTGGCTCAGAAGCCCGGAACTTCTGACTCAGGGCCGAAACTTCCGAAATCAACCTTCTGACTCGAATTTATTTTGGCCCGGAAGTTCCGAGTCACACCTGGAACTTCCAAAAATAACCTTCTGTATAGAATTTATTTCTGTCCAGAACTTCCGGTCCAACCGGAATTTCCGGACCCGAGACTTCTGGTCCAACCGGAACTTCCAAAAATAATATTCTGTATCGAAAATTATTTCGGCCCAAAACTTCCGGAAATCCGATGACAAAAATAATAGATCCAATATATTTCCATCACATATCACCATATGTGATCGATCCAGATCGAACACTACGCACGTAGGCTCTAATACTACTGTTGGGTTATGGGGAGGCTACGCTAGCGCTTAATTTCAAAATTTTACCCCGTTAGCCCAGAAACCATGCGTGTAATGGGATCATGGATCGTTACCTTGAGCCTCGAAATGCGCTCGGGCAGCGGAAGTAGAGTCGACGAAGCGCGTCCTCGAGCTACTCCTTCTAGCTCCGTTCGTTCGTCGGCGATCCGGCGATGAAGACGATGCGATCCTACGATCTGCTGAACTCCACGGGAAGAAGACAAGCACCACTATTGGAGTAGTGCCTTCACGGTATCTACACATCCAGGGACAAGATCACCTCACGCCGGCGTGCTAACACCACTCGCAAGATCCGGGGAGATCGATCCCAACACTTGCAATCGAGGAGAGAAGAGAGGTGACGGCTAGGGTTCTCAACTAGGAGCAACAGCAGCAACAACCAGCAACCTTTTCGTGCTTGTCCCACCTCTCTTTATATAGTGCCCTATCACGGGCCTTTAATCTATATTATAGCCCAACAGATCTAATCTGTTTGCATGGACCGGAACTTCCGGTCCTACCGGAACTTCCGAAAATAACCTTCTGTATCGAATTTATTTCGACCCAGAACTTCCGGTCTAACTAGAACTTCTGATTCGTCTAGGCAGGCCCAGAACTTCTAGTCCAACCGAAACTTTCGGCTCCTCTAGAAACCGAAACTGAGGCTAGCCCGAAACTTCCGGTCTAACAGGAACTTCTAGATGCTTCAGAACCCAGAACTTTCGGCCCTCAGCCAGAACTTCCGATTCCCCTAGAATTCTCTTAAGCACAATTCCATCAATATGCCCAAGAGAATTCTGAGGGAACCGAAAGTTCTAGCCTGAGGCCAAAAATTCTGGGTTCTGGTGTAACCAGAAGTTCTGGTTCGACCGAAAGTTTTGGACCAACCCCAGTTTCGGTTTCTAGAGGAACTAAAAGTTCTGGTTGGACCAAAAGTTCTAGGCCTACTTGAAAGGTGAATTCAGGACGAACCAAAAGTTCTGGGTGGAACCAGAACTTCCGGGTCGAAATAAATTCGATACAGAATATTATTTTTGGAAGTCCGGTTGGACCGGAAGTTCTGGGTCTAGAAGTTCCGGACAGAAATAAATTCGTACAGAAGGTTATTTTTGGAAGTTCTAGGCCTGGACCAGAACTTTTGGGCTAGACGAACATATTAGATCTGTTGAGATTTAGTACTGATTAAAGGCCCATGAGAGGGCACTATATAAGGAGAGGAGGGGCTAGGACGAAAAGGATGCTGCTTCACCCTAACCCTAGCCACCACCTCCTCCTGGCTGCACCCGCTGTGGTCGTCTCTCCCCTAATCTCCCGCGTGGTACTAGCAAACCGGCATGAGATGATCCCATCCCTGTACATGTGGATACCGTGGAGGCACCGCTACTACTGCGGTGCTGATCTTCTCGTGGGATCGCAAGGATACATCGACTTCACCACTGACGATTGGACGGAGCCGAGCAGAGCTGATCGAGGACACGCTTCTCCAACTCTTCTTTCGTTGCCCTAGCGCGTCTAGCGGCTAGAGGTAACGATCCATGATCCCATTACTTGCATGGTTCCTGGGTTGAACGGGGTAGAAAAAGTTTTGTTTTGTGCTAGAGTAGCCTACCCGTTCCCCAACACCCAGGTCATAGATTTTGCTCTGGCACACAAGGGGAGGGTGGTGCAAGGGACCCAGTACAACCCAAATGTCCCGCCCAAAGCTTATACAAACTCGAGCGCCTACGATCGCCTCTGAGGATACATGACCATGGCTAAGGAGGTCAACGGCCCTGATTATGATCCTGCCTAGCATGACATTGATGGGAAAGTGGTCATGAGGGCGGGAGGAGGCAAGAGGTATTGCCGTAACAGGATGGGCAATGGCATAGTCGATACGTCATGCACCACTACTCTCTCTCAGCTTAGAGCTCAGAGCTCGAGCATAGGTGCGGGTATACGCCATCGCCCAGAGCCTATAGGTTAGTTCTATTTCATTTATCATCAAAGCCTTTTACATTCTTTGCATTGTAACGATAATGATATTGCGATGATGGTGTGTTGGCCCAGCTAGAGGAAGAGAGAAGTCAGAGGGATGAGATGCAGGCCCAAGCTGAGATATAGGCTTAGTTGACCTAGATGCAGGCTAAGATACAGGCCCAGATACATACCTAGATGCAGCAATATTGAGAGCAGATGATGGGCTATTATGGTCAGATGGGCCAGCCTGTGCCACCAATGCCACCCCCTCCTGCAATCCCTCAACCATCTCCGCACACTTCACAGAGCAGCAGTGTGAGTTTCTAACCCTATAATCATCATTTTTGCTATATATAGTTGTGCTAACTAACTCCTTTTTGCAGTGGCCATCGTTGGCATCGGGATCGAATCAGTCGGAGCAGGATGAACAGCCTTGGAATCCTTGGGAGTCACGAAATAAGTAAGTTATATAAGTTGTAAACTTTTTAGTTGTAAATTTTTTAGTTGCATAACTTTGTAATGCACTTGTTAACGTGTGGTGTCCGTTATGGAGAACACAATTTTATGAACTTGTTATAAAATGTGATATGAATTATGAAATGTGAACTTGTGATAAAATTTGATGAAATATGATGTGAATTGTAGATTGTTTGAAATGTGTATGTGCATTTTGTGAAATGTGACGTGGATTTGAATGTAACATCGATTTGTGTGTGATATGGTTGTGGATAATATGTGGATGTGTATGTAAATGTATATGTGGATTTGTGAATTGTAGAGTGTACTGATTTTTGGAAAAAAATTAAAAAAAATTTGAAGGTTTGCTGAGTGTAAACACTCAGCAAAGAACCTCAAATGCACATAATCATGCCATGTGGCACGATTCTGTCCGTTTTGGCACTCTTCACTGAGTTTCCGCACGATGTTTGCCGAGTGCCTTTTATGGCACTCAACAAACATTCGAATCGGGCAGTGTCCGGGAGCATGCCTCGTGTTCATGTGCTCGGCTAGACACGTGGCGTGCCCCCAGGCACTGCCAGATTCAGGTGTTTGCCAAGTGCCAAAAAAAGCACTCGGCAAACACACAACGCTTCGACGAGTGCCCGGCATGGCACTCGGTGAAGATGCCGTTATGTCGTCCCGACCGTTAACTCCTTTTTTTGCTGAGTGCCACACCAGACACTCAGCGAAGCCGATATGGCTCTTGGCGAAGGGTTTGTCGAGTACCCGATAAAATATACTCAGTGAACCATCTATCGGCCCTATCTACCGACAGCGAGTTCATCGAGTGTTCTTCACCGAATACAACACTCGGCAAACCCTTCATCGAGTGCTTTTAGAGCTTTCACTGTGTGCCTATGGTACTTGGCAAACCACTAATTTCCTATAGTGCAAAGCAGAGTGGGAATGTTGGAGGGTGAGGGAAAGAAGCCAGAGGACAAAAGGCGCCACCACCGCCACGGCAAGCGTGAGGAAGGGTGTCGCCATCGCCACACTGCACACGAGGAAGAGTGTCACTGTCGTCATGCCACGCGCGAGGATGTGCACCACCACTGCTGCCGCATGCGAGGAAGGGCGATTTCGCCGCCACGCCAAGCAAGGAGGAATGATGCCATTGACACCGCATCGGGTGAGTAGGAAAGGGTGCCGTTGGAGGGGAAGGGAGCAGTGGGTCGAGCAAAGGCTCATCTGCGTGTCGGGTGGAGGCCAGAGAAACTTATATATGCGTAGGATATTCAAGGTTATCTCCTATTCATCATCGCCGTCAGCTATATGGCATCTGCCATGCAGACTTGGACATCCTAGCGATGCCATATTCGTGAAGGAGGACATCATATTTAATGAGGCAGGCACAATATTTTATGAGACGGATACCACACTCCAATTAGGTGAGGTGCTACCCATGGCAACATTGGCCATCCGAACGCCAAATCATCTATTAGATGACGTTTTAATAGCTTTGATCACTATATTTGTTGGACCTATATATAGTATTGAGTTGAATACACAAACAAATAGATAGAAAAAATCATAAACTAATTTCAAATGAAAATGGGTCGGTATGTCAATACCAATCACGAGCGGTATGTTGGTTACCGAGCGATTTTGTTAACCCTACTTTCAGGTAGCCATGTAAAAAAACATTCAGAAAAAAATCAATCGGAATAAACTGGGTTGAGAAAAAGAAGAGAGAACTTTAATCTCACCAGGACTTGCGGTTTTACTTACCTGTTTGTTGATTTCCTGTATCACTGAAACCTCATCCTTTATATCATACTAGACGGTGAGGATTGTCTACACAAATTATATTTCAGTGTTTAAAGTTGTTAAACATATAATAATGAGAATATAAATTAGAATATATATAAGTATATGTATCATTTTAGAATTCAAAACTATACAAATAAACCTACTAAGATATATATAGAAAATGACAACAAATGTAACGGCATGAAGAAATGTACCTTTATTAATTTATTGTTTCATACAACATAATGCCCATACCTAACTGCCAGGGCCGATCCTGAGATTTTAGGGCCTGGAGCAAACTAAAACTTAGGGGTCCTTTTAATATAGTACTCAAATATATATATATATATATATGCAAAATCTTACTAATATACAATTAAAATACATCTAAAAATAATATCCATATAGAATAATGTGTACATATTAAATTATCTCAAAAAAATTTCTAATATTCCTTGATGCAAAGTCACCGATGATGGTGTCAATGTCAATGTTATCCAACATTCGCTTCTCAATGCATAAAGTTATTAAACCATTTAATCTCTCTTTATACATTGTAGTTCTCAACAATACATGTGATGCTATCATCTGTTCTTATACACTTGTACTCATAGAATATGTTTGTTTCATGGGATATGGTGGGATGAAATTATTTTATCCTATTTTTTGTTTAGTTAATATATAAAGTAAGATAAAGTAACTCTTATGGAAGAATATTTCTTAGATACTAGATAAACCCATCCTATATAAATATACAATTGATAAAACGCAGTCATCCTACGTATCCTTAAAAACTGTAAAGAAGTTATCCCATTCTTGAAAATGGGTTTATGTATCTGTTATGTAACTAAACACATTCTTATTGAAAACTTCGAGGAGCCCAACAAATTAGCTAGGTTATGTGCGTGCTAGCCTACTTGTGTAATGGGTTGGATCTGCCGTTCTCTCTTTCTTAGGCTCAGAACAAAATATGACCTACTCAAATGGTGAACGCCCAGATCACGGCGACCACCATGCTCACCAAGGTGAGCACCAGCATGACCCTCTGCTACAAAGCTCACAACGGACTGTAATGCAGCAATGCATTCTCCCGCTACTTTAGACGGGTGCGTCATGCAGATTTGACTTGTGTTCCTACAATTTCATAGTGAAGAAGATAAGGTAGACCTATCGCCTATCTGATCTCCAGATCATTCCCTAGGCCTCCCTGCGGTTTTCATTGAGATCATCATGTCGCAAAGTAAATTTATCGATTTAAACTTTCGGCTGTAAGGGCATCCCTAACCCATAGTTTCTATAGGTAGTTTCTAGAGGAGAGAGTGCAATTAATTTGGTTTTAAACCTGGTCATTCTAATGCATAGTTTCAGTAGTTTCTATGTAAATTAAAAATTAATACCTTCATGCATACACCATAAAGAAAGGTTGATGAGCTGTGGCAAGCAACTATATAGCCACACACACACATATATATATCAATTATAGCAACTCATAACGATATTACTCACAGCAGTTCATGTTTATATCGAACCATATATCAATCATAGCACTTCATAATGATTACAAGTAGCATATGTAGCATAGTTGATAATAAAATAATTTAAGTTTATATCCATAACAATAACTAGCAAATTAGGTAGCAATGCCATAATGATACATATTAATATATATAGGTAATATCGTCATGCGTCGATCGTCTTGCATAAGTCCATGTGCCCAGCAACTCCCAAAGCCATCAACTATATGTTAAAAAAAGAAAGGCATCAGCTACATGTTAAACTGATGGTGAACTTCTAAAGATAAATAATGATCTACAAATTACTATGCGCACCTAATTAATGTGAAATCCCAAACTTATGCCAAATATGCTCAATCAAGTCAGATTGAAGTTGTTTATGAATTTCGCGATCACGAATATTCGCATTTCTTTATAGTACTTCCTCCATCGCTAGGTTATCTCCATGAGAAATTGTAGCTGCCTGAATAGTTGAAGCGCTTACTGTCTCATTCAAATCAAAAGGAATATGGTCTATAGCTCTCTCATCCTCTATTACCATGTTGTGAAGGCTGATACAAGCTAGCATGATATTCTCAAGATCCCCTTGGTCATATAGACGTGCAAGTCGGCGCAAAATAGAAAAGCGAGATTGTAAAACACTGAAAGCACATTCAACATCCTTCCTTGCCCCTTCTTAATGTTGTGCAAACAATTTATGCTTATCTGTTTGTGGCAGGCGTATTGACTTAACAGAAATAGCCCACTCTGGGTATATGCCATCTGCAAGGTAATAACCATTAGTATATTGCCTACCATTGACATGATACTGCAGCTAAAGAGCTTCCTCTCTCAGCTGCTCGACGAACAAATGTGATTGATTAAGCACGTTAATATCATTGTTGGATCTAGCAACACCAAAAAAGGCATGCCATATCCAACGATCATGCAAAGCAACTGCCTCTAAAATGACTGTAGGAAAACCTTGATCACCACGGGTATACTATCCCTTCCATCCTATAGGACATCTTTCCCAATGCCAATACATGCAGTCAATACTTCCTAACATGCGAGGGAACCCATGACCCTTGCCGATCTACATCAAGCGTTCAACATCTTGTATGGTGGGACGTCGCAAATACTCTCCACCAAATACTTCAATAACACCCTTCACCAACATTTTTAAGCACTCCACTGCAGTACTTTCTCCTATTTTTATGTACTCATCAAGCTGGTCTGCAGGGCTACCATTTGCTAACTGGCGAATAGCCGCTGTGTATTTTTGAATTGGCAACAACCCTGGATGGTTAAGAGCATCCAATCTCAAAGTGAAAAATAGAGACCACTCACCTAGGGCACCAACTATGCGTAGGAACAATGATCTTCTCATCCTAAATCTTCTACGAAAGATTGTATCATTATATACCGGATTCTCTGAGAAGTAGTCATCCATTAGCTGTTGTTTGGATTCTTCACAAGGCCTGTCCACATATCTCCTGGACACAAATCTCCTTCTTTGACCATGTAAGAGTTCTTGAACATCAGTCTTCAATTCTGCTACTATGTAATCAGCAAAATTATCTAACATGTCCTGCTCTTGTAGAAATTCATCCATTGTGTATAAATCCATTGGATCTATGCTACTGAAATCATCATCAGAATCATCCATTGTGTTGAAAGAAATGAAATAGAATCTGAATTCTAAAGTAGAAAAGAAAATAAATTAATAAAGTATTTGAAAGGCAGAATAAAAAAATAGGTCTGCTGATTATCAGCAGCATTATGCATAATAATGAGTTGTGCTGCTTTTAGAAAGACCGTAACTATTCCTTAACTATTCATTAGCATGCGTACAACTAATGCATGGTACAGCCTCCAAACAACAAGAAGATCATCACCTCCTATCAAAACTGTATGTGCTGCTACATAAAGATGATGAACCAACTAACTGAACAGATAAAATTGTTATAGCTAAACTAAGTTGAATGCTATGTGTCAACTGCAGATATTGCAGTGATGAAGCCATTTGGCAACACTCTGCCTCAGCACCTTGAATTTACTTTTTCTACCCATATATTTGGCAACACTGCAGATATATGAACATGACAGCCTAAAAGAATTCTATTCACTTTTTCTACCCATATATATATTGTAGCTTGAGTTCCTGGTTGCAGTGAAAATTTTCCTGAACAACCTAAACTACAATACTACATAGAAGATATATGAAGTTGTCATGTATCAGTTACCTTTATTGCAGAAGCCAATGCATCAAGTAAATTGTGGTCTGAACTAACCACAAGTCCATCAATGTAGAGATCACAGCAGACCTTTCCATCAACAACAATTAGGGACCATGAATCAATTGTAGCCCCTGAAACATGGGTTCAATACATTGGAGTCAACAAGATAACAACAACTATTAGAGGGCACCTATAATCGAGGGTTGCAATTTTCATTCTAGATCAAATTTTATGGTCCAACAGCAACAAACAGTTCAAACAAATCTCCTACTATACTTCCAACCAAATAACTAACTTCTGCTCTTGCAATAACAGGTCAGAAATTATGGCATTTGATAGTGATGAACAACTGATAAACTGGTAGTGATAATGGAATGGACATGCTTCAGCTAACAATAATGCAAAAGTATCATTTTAACAAGTATTTTTGTGAATTTGCTATCAGGTTGATGCCAAATTACAAACTGCTATTCAGTGTACAAAATAATTTAATCTAATCAACTTATATATAAGAAGTTAAACTTTCAATTGTAAGGAAGCCTATAAACTAATAATTAGCTTGTTCAAATTGAAATCAGAGAAGAAAAGAATGGAATCAGATTGTATATAAAAAATGTTAGTGTTAAATTGGATGTCGGTAAAACCTTCCGTAAATTTTATAAACTACGTTAGTGTTAAATTGGACGTCGGCAAAAATCAGAATGGAATCAAATTGAAATCGGAGTGTTAAAAACATGCTTAGGATCGATAGTTTGGGGATTAGCAGGGACCATTAGAGTACCTTCGGGTTTGTTCTTTGAGGGTGACGCCATGGCAGGTGCTGTGGCGTCGAGGTCGGCGTAGAAGACGGCGGTGAGGGTCTTCCCGTCGCTGACAACGCCGAGTT
>KE371407.1:20569-33189 GCA_000418225.1 Zizania latifolia | reverse complement strand
GAACGCTCGTTACACTTGTTGATGCATTTTTTATAGACCGAGTTACACTTGTCTCTACGAGTGGTGTTTCTTTCAGAAGTTTTAATTTTCCGCTGTATTTTTATTTTGCGCCCATTCACCCCCCCTCTGGTCGCTAGTTTCGGTCCTACACTTAGGAGCAAATTAACCTTGTATTAAATTTTCCATACCCGTACTCGTGTGATAGGTCCTCTATACGCATTAGAGATACTTTGTTCTTGAGCAATAATAGTAGATGAAGAACGTGAGGAGTTAGGATGATTCTTGTCATCCTCCCCCTCTTGAAAATGATTCATCCTCGAATTTGTGTCGTCCATCAGAAATAAAGGCGACAAGTCAGCCACATTGAATGTGTCACTTACAGCGTAATTACCTAGAAGCGATGCTCTTGTAATCAAGTCAATTTGATGTTCAATCCCATGAATGGGTGGCAAACCGCAAGCACTTCTTTTGGAAACACATCCTCGTATTCCTACAAAATATGAGAGACAACACTAGGAAGAGAAGTTAGGTCATTAGTAGAAAGCAATGCATCCTTGTACAGTAGTACAAAGTGCAACAAATTGGGATCATCTTTCATTTCTCTCATATCTGATTTTGTAGCTAACATCACTAGTTTATCTCCCTCACTTTTCTTTTGACCACTTTGTTTTAGCTTGTGGCTCTCACTCACCGATTTGTGGATAACACTCTTTTGCTCTCTTTTTTTAGCACTCTCAACTATAGCTTTTAATTTTTGGCAATTCTCGTTTATGATTTGTGAAGAAGTCATTAGTCGTAGCACTATATCCCTTCCATTGCACTTCAACCGGTACTGATTTGAGCAGCCATCATATTGCACCACACGGTCACACTGGAATGGCTGACCAAGTAGCAAGTGACACACTGTCATAGGCACAACGTCACACTCAACGGTGTCATAATAGTCTCTAATCTAAAATGTGACTTTTACTATGAACTGAATCTTGACTTCTCCACAATCACTGAACCATTGCACATGATATGGATGGGGATGTCGTAGGCATTTTAAACCAAGCTTATCACACATCTCCTTACTAGCTAGGTTATGGCAACTACCACCATCAATGATAACTTTGCATACCTTGCCATCAACTTTTACCTAAGTCTAGATTAAATTGCAACGTTGTTCTTGATCAAACTTAGGTTGACCTGTGAACACTTTTGGTGTAACAAGTGAAGGATCCTCTTTAAAGTCACAATAAATAGTATCATTTGTCTCGTCATCTTTCTCTTGGGCATCCTCACAGTGAGCCAGATAATCAGTCTGCTCATTCTCTTCTTCACATGCTAACACATATTCACCGTCCTCTAGAATCAGCATAGTCTTGTTGTTTGGGCTGTCCTTTTACATATGGCCACGTCCCTTACATTTAAAACATTGAATACTGCTACTTCTTACCATAGAACTCACTGAAGAGGTGTTGCTACCTATAGGAGCAGCCAACTTCTTGTTTGCACTGGATGCAGTCTCCTCTTTCTTACTTGCTATATTATGATTACTGAAGCTATTAGAGGCAAACTTTTTACTCAAATTGAATTTCAGATTGGGCCTACTTCCATTGGATGATGGGCGAGCAGAAAATGATAAGTTGCATGTCACCTTTGCATTTTCTTGCACTTTATGTTCTGCCTTTGTAGCTTGATGCACCAATTGCACTACGGTGTTGTATGACGAAAGTTGACAATACGCTTGATGGAATGATTCAAACCAGAAAGAAAATGTGCCATTGTTTGCTCTTTGTCTTCCTGCACCTTGGCTCGAATCATGGCTTTCTCCATATCCTTGTAGTACTCTTCCACCGAACGTGTTCCCTGCTTCATATTCTGCAATCTTTCAAAAAAATCACGTTTGTAGTGACTAGGAACAAAACGTGCACGCATCTCATACTTTATTTCTACCCATGTGGCAATAGTAGGTTTGTTGTGTTTCTCCCTTTGGTTCAGCACTTGCTCCCACCAAATCAGTGCATAATCATCAAATTCAAAGGATGCCAATTGCAGCTTTGTTTCTTCTATGTAGTTGTGCATACGAAAAATCTTATCGACCTTTAATTCCCAAGTAAGATATTTCTCAGGATTATTAGTACCATAGAATTTAGGTATGGTAACCTTGAGCTTTCCAAATCTATCCTCACGCTCACCATTATAACCATGACGTCATTGGTACCCAACTCCATGATGTAGCACAAACTAGACATCATTATTAGTTTCCTGTGCACCCACTGCAGGCTGACCACGACCCAAATAGCCACAGCCTCTTCAATTGCCACGTCCAAGCCCTGGTGCAAAAGCATTGTGGCATCTTTCATATGGTCCATGTTGTCCACGATTAGCAGTTTAACATCTTCCTCATCCACCAAGGGATCATGAACACTGCCATCCTCACTTGGAGGTATCAATACACGTTCAAGATCATTAACAATATTTAGCCTCAATTGATCCATATTGTTGTTTACTTGCATCTCAAAATCTTTAACAGTCTTCTGGATATTTTCAGATAGCTGCTCGGTTCTTTCTTCTAGTGCATCCATTTTGATGTTCATTTCTCTTCGCAGCACATCTCTTAATGCATTGAATTGTAAACGGTTGATTGGATCATTTCCTTGGCCATTGGCTCCATTGATCAAATCTTCTTCGTTGCCTGACATGGTTTGTTGTACAAATTTTCTATCTAAACAACAAAATATTATGTGTTTTAGTGGAAACTATGAACCCCACCCTTCTTACCAAGAGTTGTTCTTACCCTTCCTTTGAGACGAGGGATTGATCACACTCCGCTGGTAGTAGACAAATCAAAGGTGATGGTTAAACGAATTCAATGTTCAGGAGCAATTGCACAAGTAGTAAATATGTGGAGCTTGGAGGGTTGAGTGTTTGTCCTAACAATTCTGAATTTAAGATATTGTTTCGTTAAGTAATAATCCAAGTTAGAAAAATATGCCTAGTTGCTGACCACAAGATATAAGTGAAGTGTATAGCAACTCACACACAATGATAATGGGACTTATGCAACGAATGAGTGAGCTATCACAATCTGAGTTTTTAAAACCAAATTTCGTGTTCCAAAAGTACAAGGAGAGACGCTAGCTGATTACTCAAACTTGAAATTGGGCTACAAGATTTGCACAAAAACATCCAATCTATAGCTTCCGAAAATATATCAATCAATGCAGTGATATGATTTTTCTTTTCTTTTTTTGGCACTAATTTTCGTCCAACTTTTCTTTTCTTTTTCTTTCTTTCTTTTTCTTTTTTTGTTACTGTGATCAGTAGACCAGATTACACAATAATAAATAGATATGATTCTTCGATGGACTTATAACGTGCAAAGCCCAAGAGCAACAACCTATAGCTAGTCTTAATGGGTTCAATGTATTCGCAAAGGATAGAATTGGTTCACTATTTTTTTATATAAACTAAAACAAAAGATAGCAGATACTCAAAATAACTACTCAATTTTGTTGTGGCAAAAACAAGCAGATATAAACCAAATTGAGACTTTGGCCAGACAGGGTGAATTGTAGAACACCGCGATATAGCCACAAAATTCAGAACACGAGAAAACTAAGATATATTGATATAGGCTTAAAGGTAAAAAGAAGGAAAACTAAAATCAGCAACTAAAGCACGAGTCTAATGGACTAGAACATAATAAAACTCACAAGAAACTCGGAATTGAAAACTACGGGCTAAATAATACTTTTTCGTTTTAGCAAATGGTAAAGGATTATACCGAGACAACCGAAAATCTGATACCAAGATGATACGAGGGAAGCTCGACCTTCTCGATGTACAATCAGAAGATAGCAACCTCACGAATTTGATAAACAACACGCTGCCCATACAACGCACCTTTCACCATAAATTTGCAAGACCACATGTTCTGATAGATTGATCTACTTGACCACGCAAAAGTAGATCTATTGAACCCTCAATTCCTAGAAGGAAAAGCAAGAATAATCTATGGCAAAACTCTCTATTTCTCTCTTTAGTTTGGCGGCGGTGGCACAAACTCTAGGAGAAGAATAAGAGCATAATTTGCATTTGAATAAACGTGGTTCCCCTTGTTTGGTCAAGCTAGACCTTATATATATATAGCCTAACACTTAAAAATAGACTAGGACTCAATCTAGAAACTACATATTACGGGTCAATATTTGTTTTGGTTATTGTGGCTTGATCTCTTTGAATCTGGTGGATCCTGAGTACAATTTGGGTTGGGCTCAACGTGATCTTTCTAACAAGTATTAAAACGTCAAAATCTGAGTCCACTTGAAGAAGTTATAGCCGAATTACTTTGGACTGCTCCAGTTGTCAAACTGAGTCCGAATTGGGCCTAGGTCAGTTCCAAATCTGCTAGTGTTTCCTGTTGAGGGACGACTTGAACTTGTGTAGGACCTCTAAATAAAGTCGTTCTTGGCCCAGACATCACTAATAAACATACCGTTTGGCCAGCAAGCTCCTTTTATCTTCCAATCTCTAATGATGCAATTCCTTCAAACCTAAGCACAAGCAAGATACAAATATTAGATAGCATACTATGCTCACTGATATCATAAGGAAAAGTACTTAGGAGTAAATTAACCTTGTTTTGAATTTCTCATGCCCGTGCTCGTGTGATAGGTTCTATATAGGCATTAGAGGTACTTCGTTCTTGAGCAATAGTAGTAAATGAAGAACGTGAGGAGAGTTAGGCCGATTCTCATCATTGGCACTAGTCTGGCCCTCGTCTCCTTTTTCATAAGCATCCTTTGTCCGAGCTTTTTCTTAAATATTAAGAGACGCTATCAGGTTTTCAACTGATATCTCTTGTTTTGATGTTTCGGAGTAGTGGCGAAGTTCCTCCATGAAGAGGTAACTTTGCAATTATGCAACTAGCCACAAACTTATCGGGTAGAGGACACTTAACGAGGTTAAGTTTTTTACAGTGCATACTACCTCATGAGCTTGTTCCACCACAGAACGATTATTCACTATCTTGTAGTCATGGAAACTCTATATAAGGTAAAATTCACTGCCTACATGTGATGCACCATATTTTATAATCAGAGCATTTCACAACTCTTTCGCATCTATCATAGTAATATAAATATCACACAGATGGTCAAAGAGCACGCCTAGAATGCATCCCACGAAGAGATTATTGGCCTCCACGAAATTCTTTTGCTCATCAGCAGAAAGTTCGCCTTCCGGTTTGCCAAGTCTTGCTTTCCATACATTCATAGCAGTAAGCTAGAGATGGATCTTTGCTTGCCATCTCTTTAAGTGCACACCATAGAATTTTTCCAGCCTCAGTGCATCAAAAAAACCAGCCATCAAATAAGTTGCAAATTGCCTAAAATAAGATTTTTGGATTGTTGGATAATTAGGCAATTGCATTATTAATTTTTGAATTAAATAAATTATAACAGTCGTACAAAGTAGCATGAACAGATCTAATATACTAGTTAACAGGAACAGTATAACTATGATCTCACAAAATATGATTAAAAATCATAAAGGATCACAACACACGTACTGTACGCTTGCAGATGAGGAAGCCACGACCGATGCAGACTGGTTCCTGTTGGAGTCAGATCACAGACGACGAGGACCGATGGTTGATGTAGACGGAAAGCACGTCATGTTGATGGACGTGAGCAGTTGCGCGGAGTGCTTCCCAAAAATCTTATTCGCCCTCTCCTGGTGTAGGATCACAAGGACAAAGGGTTTCGGAGACTTGCTCTCCTATTCACCGGTGCACACAAACACGCGGGATGGAGATGGCTACGACGGCGGCATAGCAGCGAGAGGAGGCAAAATCCTAGCTCGGTTTGATCTGTTACGATCTAATTTTGGTGGAGACCGGTTAGACGGGTATTTATATGAGAATTGGCACGATCTCACGTCGCGATCGTGATCTAAACCGATTCGGTTTCAATATCCTAAATATAGGCCAAGTTACTAAAAATCAAAACTGTAAAAGGAGGACACGTCCTTGCAAGGCGAGGAGCCGGATTTCAGCGAACCATTCACGTAGGTGCAGCGCGTCCACGCCCTTCGCCCTGGCGAGGTGAGCGAGCGCGCGTGTGGAGTTTTTCTTCTCTCTCCCCATGCACATAGCTTAGTGGAGCGAAGACAACCTCACTATATTAGTTGGTCATTCTCCACCTATACTAGCAATATAGGACTAAAGATTTCCACCATCCTCTTGTATGATATAGGTCTTTGAGATTTATTTAGAATTTCTAAAATATTGAAGTGAGCCTAGCCCAAATTCTAGCATTATGCATGTCTTATTTGCCTGTGGGCCTACTGCAATATTATTGTTCATCAGACAGTTTGGGAAGAAAGAACATCTGCACGTCGTAGATAGACCTTGCAATTGTGGATACAAATGTTTTATACTTTTCTAAATTTTGTGTGTTATGTTGTTTTACAACCGGTGTTGAAGTAACCTCGTAAAAATGATGTACTTGCACTTTCCTGGACAGCAAGCTTCAGTCAGTTCAGTGGTAAACCAAACAGTACATCAATGTTGCACGAATTTTTCAGACCCTTGTCTCTATTTATACAGCTCATGCACAACTTGTTCGCTTGAACGTCGTGAGAATAAACAAGCCATTGTAAGTAGGTACCAGCTCTCTCCATTACGTAATTGTATGTCATTTTACTTTTTTTCAAAATCAAATTCATTTAACTTTGACAAATTTTATAAAAACTATATTAACAACAATAATATTAAATTAGTTTCATTAAATATGTTTTAAAATTGTATGTATTGTAAATGTTAATATATTTTTACTTAAATTTAGTTAAAATTAAAGAAGTTTAGTTTTTTTTAAATGTTAAACAACTTACAAGATGTAGCACGTTTTTTCTTGTGAGCGGAGCACACGTGCCTGCTCGTTTCTGCTTACAACAAAACAAAAATATATTAACAACAACAATATTAAATTAGGAACAAAAAAAATTCAGGATAAAACTTTTACTTTTGGATTGTGTTTGATTTCAGGGATTAAGTGGATGAAAACGAAATGGGACGGGACAGAGCTATTTTTGATATTGTTTGGTTTAGAGATGGGTGAGATAGAGAAATATTAGGAAATATACTGTAAAAAGTGGGATAGAAAGGTTCCTCTTTTTATGTGAGACAAAGCCATCTCAATTTTTTATCGTGACCTCTGTAAAAACGTTATACATCTTTTTGCAGCCGAGCACCATGAGGACCGGCTTATAAGGTCACCGTTCATGCCGACGAGCGCGACGGGGAGAGCGTCGCAAATGAAGTCCCTCTCGATGTCGACAGCTCTAAAGATAAAATTGTCAAAAAAGATAACAATAAAACTTAATATAGTATTCAAAATTAGGTTCAATTTAAATTTTGTTATAACTTCTTATTAGTTGTAGAAACAACTTTTTAGCGATAGAACGTCGCGACACTCGATATAATCTATAGATTCATGTCATTCCTGTTTAAATAACCGTCCACAACATCACGAACATGATTACTTTATCAAGTTGTAGCTTACAAACTGCACTTTATCTGGCTTACAGTCTGCAATTAATCAAGTATTCAGACGCTAGAAACAAATGAGACAACATAGTTCCATGAGAAGCAGCAGTGGTTGGAGAGCACTTCGGTCTTGCAAGAGAACATCTTATCTCTTCACCTGACAATAGTATGACAATCAACCCAACGGAGCTAGAACCTACCAGAAACCCACCCTTACAGGCTAAGTTCAGGTCCATATTTGGACTCGTGGGTCCACCAAGTCAGGCCCTACATTCAACTAGATGAGGAGGTAGGTCTCCCGTTCAATCCACGGGTTCCCACAGGTCCCGTTATCTCCACTAGTTGAAAATCTAAACAAGAGCTTGCACATGAGGACATGCATGGGCGTGCGCATGACGCACAACGGCGTGGACTCATGGTGGCACAACATGAGGCGTGGCAGCGGCGAGGCCTGAGGTCGGCAGCGACAACGACGGAGCTTGGGTACTACCATACCCATCAGATTTGTCACTTTCTCGAGTGTCGCTGGCCGGTTCCACCGCCTCGGCATCACTAGCGAGATCTCCCCCCACCGCCGCCACCAACCACACGAGCACCTGTCGCCCTTGGAGCAATGATTGTCAACTACCAATGCCGCCCCGCTCCACCCCCTGCCACCCCGCTACCACCAGGTTTGCAAGGGACCGATCAGGTTTGTGGAGATCCAACAGGTCCAAAACCAGAACAAGATTTCAACCCACAAGTACATGCAGATCAGGTCTAAGCAGAGATGGTTGAAGTCCAAAATTAGCCAACCTAGACTCGACCTAACCCATTACCACCCCTACCTAGCAGACTGTTACAACCCTAAACGAGGTGCTTCGCAAAGCTTTACGGCCTTCAGCACTAACAGATAAGTAATTAAACGACACGCTTGACCAACAAATGTACAGCTCATATGCATCTGTAAACTTGTACATGGCCAAAAATATGATTTACAGAGGCGACGCCTAATGCTCATCTAATTACTTTCAAGCCCCCGGAAATATGTACAGTAAAAGGAAGACAACACATCCAAACTCTAACAAGACACCCTGTTACAATATATTAAAACAAAAATCTCCACCTTCCTTAATTCACCTGATTTGTTTATTGATGCCAATGCTTAAAAAGGATTAGCGTCAACATCTGTACAGTTTGGTGACTGCTGACATTTGTAAGTCTGGGACACCATTCGCACTCGGTTTTCTGAAATCAAGAGGACACATTAGAAATTGGAGAAGATTTTTGTCCCAAACGCAGGTTGTGACAAACAAATTTGTCTTCTCACCTCCTGTAATAATTAACTTCTCAACACGCGCAACTATATGCTTCCCAAATGTGTAGTTCTTCAGTTCGTTCAAATGCATCTTGATGCTTGAAAGGATCACCTCTAAGTATTTGTCATCACACGTCTGAAGGACTCTCTGCACTACATAGTTGCCAAACTGATCCTTCATCAGTCCCTGCATGACACATGGACGAAACATAAATAAGGAATATTATGATCACTAAGAAATTATTGTGCATCGACATTATCACAGTACTAGTAGAAATACAGTCCACATTCTACTGATAAAATCAAGTGCCAAATGTTCTGTATGAAAAGCAAATATTCAAGGCTCTTGGGCAAACTACTTGTCATATGGAAGGAAACAACTAAACACATCGCTGAGGGAGATTTCTGTCCATGTAGAAAGCACATGTGATTGAAATTATGTTTTTAGGTCAAAGCTTAAGGAAGTTCAACTGTTGGACAAACCTGAAATGTTTGGCCAGAGGATACAATCTCTCTTATAAGGCCATCACGTTCATCAGGAGTGCCAAAAGATAAACACTTTTCCACAACATTAGAAGCATACTTCTGCTGGCTCAAGATTACCGCTTGCCCAGAAAGCTTTTGAATAATGGATGACCGTTCCTCTGGCTTACCATGTTGCAAGACATGCTGAAGAATATATGAAAAGGTTCATCAGTAAAGACCTAGTACAACAGTAAAATCTCTTTCAAATGAAGGAATTGAAAAAAAAAACTACATTTTGAACGGAGCCTAAAGGGAAAACAACAATAAATGGATATGGAACATGTAAATAAAGGAATCAAAGTAGTAGTGCATCAGTAACAGAGTAGTATGCTCCAATGTAAAAAAAGAATACAATCATTATGACCACTCATAAAGACTAGAGTACGAGTGCATGATTCTAGGTTGCTAACTGAATTTACTACAGACATAACATAACAGGAAAATTATCTACAAACCAATAAAGTAACACTACCATTGTTTTTTTAAATTGTTTTTGAAGTGAAGTTTATTAAATTGGACTAACGTATACAGGTGTTATCCAGATTGATCAAATTAATTTGATGATAATATTTTAATTTTCTAAAATAAGCAGCCAAAGATCTATTTTGGAGACATTCAAAAGAGAAAAGCATAAAAAACAATGAATTGTAACAAGTTCTATTAAATAACTAGAAAAACTTGCACACCTTGTTAATTAAAATCTGGCACAAACTATTTTTTTCTGAAGTGTTCCTATCACAAGCTGGTGTGTTTATTTTATATATTTCAATTACCAGAAGGTAAAATGACAATCTGCCAGTCTCACCATTCTATATAATGCTTATTTTCTTACATTATGTATATTAGGAATTTCGCATTTCTGGAAATTTCTATCTATCATGCATAACCATTACAAACAGACACATGCATAGCCCTAACACCAACTAATACAAGAAATGCAATATAATCCTAGTAACCACTGGCAACCAGTCATATCCAACAAAGATAACCTTTGCCCCCACACAAAGAATTTCCGTACAACTTTTTTTCGAGCATTTATTATGTCTCAACACATAAGGGTGTATCTGCCACTATGTGCACAATATCATAAATAATTGGTTCTACGAGCAATATCTGTAAACTAGTGGGTTTTTGAAATGATTAACGCAGTGTATCTATTTTTATACAGGGTAACAGACATAAAAAGGTTGACAATTGAATACATTAACATACTTGAACAACATAGTTTCCAAATTTATCTTCTGTCAAATCAAAGGCCTGTTTGATAATTTCATCCATCACAGCACTTTGAGTCGCTGGATCGTGGCAATACTCCAAAACTCTCTGCAAATATCAGGTTATAACTACCACAGATAGCGACTCAATTTAACATTTAGAAAACAGAAGGATGCAATTTGTACCTGAATAACTCTGCAGCCATATTGGTGAGTACAAAGCAGATAAATTTTCTTAAGTATATCCTCTATAACAAATGGAATGCGATCTTCAGGAACGCACTCTATGCACTTCTGGATTACGTGATTACCATTCTGATCAGCAATACATACTAGAACAGAATTCTTGAGCTCACCAACAATCGATATCTTCCGTTCCAAATCAACCACTTCAATGACCTGTGACATGAAAGGAATTTCACCAAATCAACCACCACAATGCACTAATAGAAATGGATCATGTGCTTCGTAAGTCAATGTCTCACTAGACATGGTGACATTAAAATCTGGGCAATCCATTTATGGACTTCTGTTGCAGCCGTAAGGATCATAACACAAATTAAGAGTCAAACGTGTTTTATTTTTTTAATATACTACTTTAAAAGAAGTTAGAGGTTATGAGTCTGCCACCACCACCACTCCTTCTCACAGCAAACTAAAACTCTTCAGCTTTAGCTTCTTTCATCTCTATTTGCATGTTCTTTTAATGTTGTAATTTTTTTTCCGTTGCAGCATCCGAGCATTCAGCTAGTTTTTTTAATAAACAAAGATGGAGCATCTCTTGGACAATCAATCAGCACGAAAAAAAGATCCGCTGTATAACCATCACTCATAAACAGTAGATCTTTCATCATAAATAATAAATTGCAGCTTTTAGCAATTATCACAATTGCATTATACTGAGATAACATTGAATGTTGGAAACAGGGGACAATTTGTTCTGCCTTAAGGCTTTCACTCAAATTAGTGTTGCTATGTTGTGTTTTTAGAACTTTGGTCCCTGTAATCTTTTGCTCCTGAGAACTTCATACTCATATGTTAATAATAAATTTATTTCAGTAGGAACTCATATATTAATAATATTTTTTCAGTAGGAGACCACCCTACTGCTCTAAAAAATCTTGCTGAGGATTGACTGCAAACAGTCTTATAAAATTCAGGATTTCTACATCAAAACCAGAGTTTGTACAGATACATATTTACATGAAAACTGTGAAGACAGGTAACAGATACTTTGCATTAACATTGAACATACCTTCTGAACAACTCTGCAACCGTACATCTGAAAGCTAAGTTCCAAAAAATGGCATCTGAGTTTGTCTGCTAACTGGCTTAACTGGTTTTCTGTAGCAAACTCAAAAAACTGCAAAAGTGCAATTCTGAATGTCAGGTTTCAAAAAATAAATACAAATACTCAAATTAATAGGACAAATAGGCATACCTTCTGAATCACATAATTGCCGAACACATCAGTTGTCAGAGCAATAGCATTGGATAGAATCTCTGGAAAGATTTTTTCCCTGTCATCATCTGACGCATCTTCTAATTTTTGTTGAATAAACCGACTTCCATATTGATCCATACTGCATTAAGATAAGTAAATAATGTGACATTAAGATAAGTAAATAATGTGACAAAACATTAAGCTGAAAACCTTCAACTGGAGAATGGAAGAAAAATGTACCTTACTTCCGTAACACGGCCCACTACATTAACAAGCTCCACGGCACCGGTCCCATTTCTATTAGCAATATCCAGAGAAGGCGCCTCAAAGCAGTTTGCTACTGGATTATCTTGATAGATCAGTGATCCCATGTTTCTACCAGGTGTCCTACTAGAAGATAAGATCTGTGATTGCTGATCACTATGACATGGAATGCCCCTTAAATGTGAATGAAAATGGGGCCCTGATCTTTGCATTCTTGAATATGGAAAACGAGGTTCATCATGATATAATACGTTTTCATTATATGAGGAACAAGATTTTGACAGAAAGAAATTATCTTTCTGCAAACACTGCTGTGCAAAAAGCTCTTCAAGGAATGCATTC
>KE371406.1:26748-37925 GCA_000418225.1 Zizania latifolia | reverse complement strand
CATTACCAGCAACTCTATTCAATAAAGGCTGGTTAACACAAGTGCAATATGCAGTGTTAATGAATTCGAATAGAGTGCTAAAACACTTACCAGAGGAGTGGATGTCCAGCTGACCGCGGAGGATTTCAACATCCCTTTCTGTCCTTCTCAATGCGGCATCCTTCTGGGCGAGCTGGTCGGTCAATTCTTGCACTCGAGCGTTCATCGCACACCAGTCCAAGATTGGCGTGGGGCAATTGGCACCCGTCCTCTTGACCAGCTGGCTCACAATGTGCTGCAACAAACAAATCAAGTTAGTACAATAAAACACATTATATTATGTGCAAAAACTAACTTTTGCAGAACTTACACTGGTTGTTCGACCAAGTCGGTTGAGTGCCTCGTACCATTCGGCCACTCCCCGCTCGATCTCCCCAGTCAGGAGATTGGTAGCTTCATCAGCGGCAGTGGGGGCACATCTTCCAGCCATGCCTCATCAGGGCGATCGCTGGCCTCCAGCGCCTCCTCTGGGATGTCGGCGGTCGACGGCACCTTCGTCGCCGCGGTAGACGTGCTAGGTTCGACCTCCGGCATCGAGTCAGAAGCACTCAACGCGGCTTCGGTCGGCTGGGCTGGTTCGGTCGTTGTAGCGTTTGCCTCACCTAAGGTCGGTGCCACAGTCATCGAATCAACCGACAATGGACCAAGCGCTCCGACGTACACCACCGAGTCAGTGATCGGAGCGCCCATCGCCGGCACGGTCGCGACCGCAGCAGTGGGGTCGGTCACGACTTGGTCGGCATCACCGACTGATGTAGTGGCCACCGCCCCACCATTCCCAGGCAGCGGCAACAAAGTGCTGCCAAAACAATAAAAGTTAAGCTTAAATTAAGTTTAATTACTTAATTAAATTTATCAGCAGCAAACTTACCATGCCAACTTTCGAAACGCCAACTTCTTCATTCTTTGACCGAAGCCTGATGTTGCTCCGACTGGCGGTGGTGGAGGTGGCGGCGGGGAAGATTCAGATGATGATGGCGCCACAACGCTACCTCGGACGTCTCTGAGTCGACACCAGCTTCTTCGGAGAATGACAATGGCACCTTAGGGGTCCCCTGAGATGCCACAGTCGTCGTCGTCTTCGTCGTCGTCTTCTTCGACTTCTTAGCCGGGGGAGGGCAAACGTCTTTGCCTTTCCTCTTCGCCCCAGTCGGCCCGGTGTGCGGGTCAATGTCCTTCTCCTCCGGCTTCATCCACCTGGCCCTGCTCCTCCGGCTAGCAGCGGTCGGTCCAGGTGAGTGTCGGCATCGGCACTTGGTCGATCTCCGGTGAAAGAGTCGGCTCGTGGTTCGTGACGTAGAACCACTCCGAGTGCCAGCCCTTGTTGGAGGTCGGGAGCGGTACTAGGATGTAGTCGCCCGCCTTCCCATCTCACAGCTGCAGCCCGTAGCCGCCGACCACCTTCTTGCCAAACCCCCTCAAACAAAAGAAGTGGCGGAAAAGATTAAAGTGTGGATCGACGCCCAGATAGGCCTCGCAAAGATGAACAAAAATAACGAGGTGCAAGATGGAGTTGGGATTGAGGTTGCAAAAGGAAATATCATAGTGGTGGAGAACACCACGGAGAAAAGGATGGGCCGGCAAGCCGAACCCACGAGGAAAAAAGGTGTCGAACACCACTAGCTCACTGGTGTGCAGGGTCAGGAACGCCTCACCGCCCGCAGAGCGCTACGCCGACAGCGCGCACGGCGGGAGCTTGCTGTTCTTCTCTAACAGTGCAACCACCCGCTTCATCGCCTTCGAAGTCTTGAACTCCGCCGACCGGTCAACTTTAATGTAGGGGTCGAGAGTCGCCATGGGGATCGAGAGAGGAGGAGCTACGGGTCGACCGGTGAAGAGCCGCCTTGCCTTGCGATAGCACACTATACATCGGCGATGTCGGTTAGGGTTGCGAGGTGCCAGCGAACAAGGGCTCAAGGAAGAAAATAAAGGCTAAAGCTTGAAGTGTGCGGAAGGATAAAGTGCTCTTGAATGGACTATTTATAAGTCATCCGCGCGACGGTTTGGGCTCCCGCAGCGTCGAAGATTGCCTCGGGACACGTCTCAAAGCAATCTTCGGCATTATTTGCACCGGTCAACATATTTTTAACAGATCTGTCTAACCGTTGATTGCAGATCTGGCGGTTGTCAACAAGAAGCAAATCGGCGCTTGTAGTTTTTAATTAAACTCGTGTCCACAAGACAGCCTCGGTGCTCACATGGGTCCCATCGAAGCTGTCAATTCTGATAGACGCCAGTCTGTGCCGACAGACGCCTTTTCACCATGGGGCCCACAAGAACTCCATTGCGTCGGACTATTCCAACTGACAACTTTTTGCCAAAAATCACTTAATGGGCCTATCTGTCCCTATAATCAAGTCGGTTTCATTGGACGCCAATACGCTGGATATACAGATTTACAATCCTTATCCTCGTGGACGCCAATCGCTTAGAGATTTAATCATTTCATGAGCGTCTTTTTGCCAGAGGTTGCTTTAAAATCAACCTCATTTACTCCACCTCAATATCTGATCCTGGAGCTTATTTTATTCAAGAAACTCCAGGCTCGGGGGCTGCATCCGACAGGTGCACCTGAGCGGTGCACTTATCGAGAAAAATTCGCCAAAAATGAACTCTAGAGCCCTTTTCGACTACTCGATTTTATCTGCGTACCGTAAAGTACTCGGGGGGCTGCTGTCGGAAATATGATCCCGGGTTACCTCCCGAGTGGATTTATCCAGCCAACGGTCAACATTAAAGACGACCAGTCAACGGTCAACATTATCCAGCCAGCCAGCGGTCGGGGATCAGAAGACTCCCTGAGTCTAGCACTCAAGAGGCCTTCCCGACTACAGGCACTCAGATGGTCGCCATCAAGAGTCAGGCCGCCCATTAAACTCCATGATGCATAATTGTGTAATTAATATAGTTGTTATCATTGGGAGTTATTACCCACGAACTAACCGTTTATCCTCATAATTGTAACCCCTGGCCCCTCTCATATAAAGGGACCAAGGGGAGCCTGTTATAGGCACGTCTTAGACAAACACACGATTTTCTCCTAGCTGAGAATACTCGATTCATATGTTTAAGGTCATTTTTAGCCCTTAAGCTTATACTACACACACAGGAGTAGGGTTATTATCCTTCGAGAGGCTTGAACCTGTCTAAAAATATCCCCGGTCTCATAATTTGAGATAACAATTGAGATTCATCCATAGTACTCCCCAAAGTCTAACTAAATCCTTACTGCGGGTACCCCCCATGATATTCTGTTGTTCGTACACAATGACAGTGAGTGCATCCACTATCCATCACCCAACTTGATCCACCGGAGGAATATTCCTACAAGAGAATTAGTTCTTTGTTTTAGGTACCCAAACCTTCTTCGGTCCTTCAACGTTAGTCACAATCACTTTAGGAATCCATATACATCTTAATGATTTTTTGTTTTTATTGTCTACAAATTGAGCAACCACTTTACCACGGTGGTTCCTCCTAATCAAGTATGAGGCATAGAAAGTGGTTTGTGAGACATAAGGCTTATTCTTCATCTTCTTTGGAGCTTGGCCATCTCTCATAAACTCAATTACCTCTTTACCCTAGTTCGTTCTTCTAGGAGTGAGCTTGGTCTCATTTGGGTGATAGCCAAGTCCATGCTTCTCGACATTGCTTTGGCCGTTGAGGGTCTTGTATAGGGCGTCCTTTGACATTTCCTCACCAAGCCTTAACCGAAGTTAAGCTTGGATTTTCACTAGTTACCTTGTCGAAGCCAAGGTAGAGTTTGTACAAACTTCTCCGGGCACACTACAATCTTCTTGGGTGCTCACGGATTTGACGCCTAGCCGTCTAGGAGGTAGCACCTCCAAGAGTAAAAAATCCGTTGAAAGGCTTGTAGGCCCAAATCTTTGTGCTCAAGATTTATTAAAAAAATCAACGAACTCAACCACTCAAAACCTTCTCAAAAGATGGAGCAAGGAATTTGCTAGAAGATTTGTGTTGCACTCTCAAACGAAATCTTAAAGATTTGCTCTAGATCTAGCTTTGAAAGAGAGAGAGTTTAGGGTTTTCAGCTCTAGGGTTCTTTGAGTTTTTTAGGTGAGAGAGAGAGCTATTCAAAATGAGGTGGGGGTATTTATACCCCGCACATAGAAAATGACCGTTTGAAGACATTTTGTTACTGTTCATCCGAAAGTTCCGGGACTAGCCGGAAGTTCCAAGATGAAAAACAAATTCAAACAGAACAGCAATTTCGAAAGTTCCGAGCTTCAGCCGGAAGTTCCAGGCCAAATATAAACCCAATACAAAAGGTTCATTTCGGAAGTTCCGGGGTTAACCAAAAGTTCCGGACCAAAAATAAAACCAATACAGAAGATTCATTTTGGAAGTTTCGGGCTTAACCAGAAGTTCTGGGCCAAATAAAAAAATTCAGAAATTAGTTTGAACCAATTCAAAAATATTTTTATTTGAGCACAAAGCTTCGGAACAACTTTCAACGTATCCCTCTTTATAGAACTGCGGTCCTAGACTCAAATTCAAAAGTAATTCAACATTTTGCACCTTTGAGCCTATTTTGGACTAACCGGAGCTTTTCTCCAAATTTGTTTCAATTGTAACGCCGTTTTTCATGACTTCTCTCCATACAATTCATCAATGCGATTAGTAGTTTTTGATCATCATTGTCATGAATACACCAAAATTAATTAGGGGCCTAGATGCATCAAGATGCACTTTCAGCCGCAAGCACCTATGGCCAGCGGTTGCAGCGTGCGGCGGCTTGGGCATGGGCACTAGGGCAGGACGCGCTGAGGAAAGGAAAATATCTGCTGCCACTACCAGGATGCATCCTTTCTATTGGTCTGTCGGGGACCCGCGGGTCAAATGATAGACCCGGACCCGAACCCGACATGATGCGGGGCCCTGACCCGACAGACCCATGGGTTGAAAATTGAACCCGGACCCGGCCCCATAGGGGCGGGTCCCCGGCCCCGTCGGGTGCATTGCCACCCCTATTCCAGGGAAGCCTATTATAAAGCTTAACAACATAAAATAATAATTTTATACATCAAAAATAACGAATATAATAGGCTCATATGAACTAGCGAAGCGATCGGTCAGCGTAGACTGTAAAGTTATGGAATTTAGGGATGAACGTCTTTTACTTTATACTAACAAAAAGTCGCTATAGTTGAAAAACTGGTTTCATCTTATACTTATTTGATTTGGTTTAGCCTTGAATTTTCTAATCAAGAAGTTAGTTTGAAAAGAACTAAACAATTGTCTAACAAAAGTATCCTGCCTGAATATAGAGTTAGGGAGCTACCAACTGGGCAGAGATGGATCACCAACCAACAACTATGGATGATGATTATCCATGGTCACGGATCACCGTGTCACTTCACTCTACTGCCTCAAGGAAGCATTGCTGCTAATCCTCAGCCGTTAGCAGCTTCAGACAATGGCCAATTACTGCAGCTGTTTAATCGGGACACTGCTGCAAAAGTCTGAAACTGAAGAGGAAAGCAAAGCAAAGCTAGGTTGTCACTGGTCAGTGGTTGTTTTCGTTTATTTACACAACGGGGTTGGGGTTCAGTCTTCAGACATTTTTTTTCCTCTTTTCAGGACAAGCAGTCACAAGAAAGCTAGGGTAGTGGTAGCTCATGTCTCTGTTGTCCTAGCAGCTCCATTCCAATCGTTGCAAAGGCTGATGCTGCGTCGCATTCAGTACTTGTGCGTTTGTATAATCTGTATATCTTCATATCACCACAGCTTGTATAGCTGAATTAATAGGTTCAGAAGAAAAACAAGAGCTTTCTTTTGAAACTTCATCTTCAGATATTCTCTGGTCATGGTGACCCTGCCTAATACTTTGTTTATTCATTTGTTGTATATATTCTTACATGTTTTCTTATGCCAGTTGCATCCATTGTCATGCTGATGGCAGTGGTTTTTGTCAGATAATGATCGTATAATGAAGCATGTGACATGTACTTCCATTGAACTGAATCCATTGCAGGGACCATGAGCAGTTAGATCACAGGTGTCAAGGTACATTAGGTGTTGAGCTGAATACACTGACATTTTCCTAAACCAATATCAGCACAGCTTTGAGATGGAAAAGCCATTGCTCATCAAAAAACAAAGAAGAAGTACACAACCCCATGTTGGTTGGTAAAGCTCTGAACTTTCCTTCTCTCTGCAGCTGGCTCCTTTCTTTCTGCAAGGAATTTAACCTGATGTGTGATTCTACTGGGTGTGGTCAAAGACCACAAAAAGTGAGATCTAGTTGCATTAAAAATACATCACCTTTGCCTTGGTAATCCAATTAATTAAGCTGCCATCACTAGCTTTTCTTGTTACATTATCCTTTGCTGTCTGATCAGCTCAGCTATGGCCCATCTGATGAACATACATACAAGCAAGCCATAGTTGACCAGAAAAGAGTGATGCCAACTTGCCAGTAGCCAGCTCACACTCTTCAATAGTATACACCTTAAAAGAAACATTGAAATTAAAAAGAGTGAACAGAAGAAAGATTGTATTCCATGTCAGAGCCTCTGCAACCATGCCAAATGGCCCTCGATTGGAGATTTGGCCAAATCCAAATGCATCTTAATTTTCAGAGGTCACATATATAATCCACTGGCATGAGTAAATCAAATCATAGCCTGACATTGACCTGTCCGATCGATGCACATCCAAGTATAGATACGCATATGAACACAGGGAAACGAACCTTTAGGCTGTTCATCTACAGTGGCAGTTCATCCGTCGCATTCATCAGAAATATTTGCTTGATAATAATTAGTCCCTTTTGATGGTTTTTTGTGTTACTATGTGTGTGTTTGTGGTGGATCGGCGCCGGCACAATCGGGTCAGTGGCCAATCCGTGCGCCTGAAAATTAGGCGTTGACATCGACAATGAGAGGTGGGCTATAAACAATTCTTTTCACTGATGGAGACATAAAACTGGATGCACCCAAGTGTTCATGGCTAAGCTTAATTAGTACATTTCACATCTCATTTAGTACAGGTCCAGTTTTTCTCGAGTTCACACATGATAAATTGACAGTTCTGGAGTCAAAAATTCCAGAACATTGTGATGAACATGTAAGCTTACACTTAAGGAAGATGTATTAGAAGAGAAACAAGGCTTGATTAACATAATGACATGGTTCCAGGATTACAATTCCAGCCAGCACGACCCACTTCACAGGTAAAGATAGGTAGGAGCAAACACCCTTTCTTTCTTTACAAGACGAAAGCTCCCAAAGCCTGGAAGGGAAGGTGAAGAAAACACACCACCGGGGGGTCACCTATACTAGTCAGTTCATCATAATTAGACAGCAAAACAGTGCAAACTAGAAAAGAAGCCAAATCTTTGATCTGGTTCGCTTCACAATTCGCCCTGAAAAAGAGGCTCACTATATGTTAAAGCATTAGGGCACACTTGCTCAGATGTCGGCAGCCATGGCGGCAAGTTATACGACAGTGACTGCAGGTGTTAGGGCAACCTCCATGGCAGGTGGTGGCTCAGGCCAGGAAAATTCAAAGGGGGCTTCAACGGCTGGTAATGAAGGCGACGTGATCTTATCCAGGCATGATTCGGTGTAATGGAACTCAATCTGGAGACGGTGGTGTAGCGGGGTCGATGCTATGATACCCTTCTTGATGTCAGCCTGAAGCTCACGGATCGGGATGGCAGCCAAGAAGCTCTTGATGTACTCTTTGCATGATTCTTTACCCTTCAAAACAAGCTCACACTCTTCAGCGTCAGTTCCACTGTCCTGGTCAGTTGAGGAGATATCAGAAGAACCCTTCAAGCGTCCACTGGAATCAGGGTTGGCTTCTTTCTTTTCCGCTGGTACTTTGTGAATTGTAGTGTTTTCATCAAACTTCAAGATGTAAGCCTGGTCACAACCTTCATATAGCCTCTCACCAAGTGTATCGATAATGTAATATGCTCCTTCCTCAACCTTGAGGACAAAGAAGTGGTCGTTCCAGCTGACGATATATAGAGTAGGTTTTTCAGTAGAGCACACTGCTGCTCGGCTAATCTCATCCCATATGTTGTCAAATGACATTGCACCATCAAGAAAGTCAAATCCGCTTCCATCCTCGGTACTTTCAGGCTGGAAGAACCCAATGAATGACCTGTTAGGAGCAACTGTGAGTGAACGGATCTTGGCATGAAGAACGGTTTCAAGATCAAAGTGCTTGTCAGGAAATCGCTCTCTATATGTCTCATTCTCACAGAGTTTCCTCCATTCTAGAGATCCTTCTCGGATAAGGCTGTCAAACTGCGAGCGGATTGGCATCAGATCTTGGTTTGCTTCAAACCAATCTGCAATAACAGCTACAAGTGCTGTGCAGGCGCTCTCCCCTGCAGCTCGTTCACTTCTCTGGTCAATCGATGCAAAGAACACCTGGGTAGACAACTTCAGGTGGCCATCACGACTAAGTACTTCCTTTGATTCCCAGTTTCCAACTACAAAATTATCGTCACCAAATACTGACACCATGCTATTAAATGAGCCATTTGATCCCTGCAGATGAGGAGATGATATGCTATCAATAAAGCTCCAATAATGATGCATTGATGCCATGATAAACAAAAATTGAAACTCAAGACTCTATCCAAAAATATCAAGGAAATAATTACCTCTAAAATGTTTTCAACGGATGTGGTCAATAACCGTCTGTCATAATCAATATCATCACCTCCCTCTTCTCCATTCCCCTTCTTCAGTAAAGGTTCCCCTTTGTCCTTCAGCACCTTCAGCAACCTTAAATTCAATTTCCTCTTCTTCCTCCAGGGAAGAAGACTCTTCCTTGATGTTGGAACCACCGGTTCTTCAGCAGTGGACGAGGGCTCTTGCTGTACAGGATAACTCACTTCAGATTTCCGGTGAGTGTAATATATCCAGTCCTCATGCTCTCCATCAATCCTTGCATGTGCATAAAGTAGGTCACCAGCATAATTAACAGACTGCAAGGAACCATAGCTGAAGGATTTCCTGACAGTTGAGCCCCCTAAGCCATCATCCTGCTCTCTACTATCTAGATCGTCATCGAGGGAGTCAGTATCAGAAGGGTAGTTAGCGCCATCACTATGAACGTAGCACTTATCCTCACTGCCATCATCATCTCGGTTAGTCTTTTTGGACCTCCGTGTTGACACTAGATCTGTGAGAATTTTCAGATTTCTCAGTCCTGCTTTAATGACAGAGGAAACCTCATCTTTACTGGAAGGCACAGAGTCACCAGAGGAAGGTGACAACGGAGCAGTAGCAACAGAACGCTGTGAAGCATCGGGAGATTGGTGAGGAGGTCCTAGTTCCACCATGCTCAACGTGAGCTGGAAAAAAACGGCATTAAAATCAGGCAATGAATGACCATTTGAGGAGAACCAGAAATAAAAAAATAATCTTGGCATTCCAATGGATAACAAAAGACTATGACAAGAAAGTTTGTTTATAAGAATCATATAACTGACTTACGTGAAGCGATGGGGAAGACTCAGATGCACAGTTCGGCACAGACAATGGGAGGATTATCTTGATCTCTTCAGCAGCAGATGTGTACTCTGCTAGGTTCAGTGAAGCTGTTCCCAGAACCAATTCACCTTTTGGCCCTTTATTTGAATTCTGCACCACAAAAACAAAACCATGGAGGTAAGACTAAACTGCAGGAATCAATTTGAACAAGTAACCAAGAGGGACACCAAAAAATGTGTTGTTGTATTCGTTTAGCTAGCGAACTGCCTGGTTAGCTACATAGCACAAGAGCTTAAAACTTAAAATCTGCAACGACCCCCAACTTTATCTCTCTGTTTCTTTTGCTTGTTGGTTTGGTGACCAAGGTGCACTACCGATGATAGAAAATACACAAATCAAATAACTCACAGAATGTTGAGACTCCAATGATAATGTACCCAAAGCAAACAAGACGACAAAATGAAGATCATGCCTATTGGTCGAAACAAATATGACAACGATAATAGCGCCATCATAAAAATTGGAAAGGAAAGGACAATAATCCTTAGCGATTAATGGCTGGCCAATTTTTCCTGTGTCTCCAGAACAATAAAATAGCATAATTTTCTGCACTTCCTGATTTGCCATCTATCCTTCTGAAGGTGTAAGTAACACAATTATATGCCTTTCCTATACAATGAATCTAATTATGCTAGCCAAGCTATTAAATAATAAACATATTGTTTGTCAATCCGAGAGGTAGCTTATCATACATTCAAATCTATTTTTCAAAACAAATATAATTTAGCTTGAAAATATTCCATTGTTTCAAGTTGCACAAATAAAGCTAGAACCGGTAGGATTTAGTAGACGTCCAATAACTCCATGAACTGGCCACAGCAATTTGTTGAATACTTATTCAATCATTGCCAAGGGAAAAAAGAAAGGACCAAATCAACACGTCATCGACAAAAAAAAAGAAGAAAAAGGTGCAAAGCCAACACCAACCACTAACATAAGCCAAGCCAATGACATGCACTATTTTGTTAAGGCTCTTTAAATCTTAGATTTTTACAGGGAAGACTTGGTTAAAAATGAAACCAATCTAATATTTACTGTTCTGTTCTGTAAAGACCAGATCCAAACGAAATTAAACGGAGTTACCGCCGATTTCAGCGCTACGAACAAATAAGCAATTGAGATTGACCTTTTCAAAGGAAAAAGTCAAAACTTTCGCTGTCAATATGACCAGGATGATATGCTAAAGAATTGCAAGCTAGAATCGCTCAAACAACCAACGCAAGACCAGTCAAATGATCATCAGATGAAAACATCCGAAACAATAATCCTTTTATCTAATCAAGCCAAAAGTGCATCGTTGAAGGCAAAATTTCTTGACTTTTTTTAACACGCCCAACCAAACAATGAAACAAGCAAATTAATCTAGCTGAAATGTATCGCGGCGACTAAACCAAGAGAGTGAAGAGGTGCTCACATTGAAGACGGAGAAGGAGAGGTCCCAGGAGTGGAACGCGCCGGCCTTCCGGTGAGACGTCGCCGTGAACGTCTCGACCCTCTCGAACTCCTCCTCCCACGCCACGGACGCCGGCGCCGCGGCGGCGTCGGCCTGACCGACTGCGGACACCACCGCCTCCAGCCGCGTGCGGTTGCTGTGCGTCACCC
>KE371405.1:24860-37984 GCA_000418225.1 Zizania latifolia | reverse complement strand
CGCTCCGCCGCCTCATCGTCGCGACGCTTCGCTGCCCGTCCGCCGCCCCTGCCCCGCGATGGCACGGCGGGGTGTCAGGCCCCTCGACCACCATGAGCACTGGCTTGTGCTGGCACCGGCATCCGGTGGACACCGGCGAGGATATGGCGCTGTTGCCGCTCACTGACGGTGCCAGCTTGACAGACCGCCTCCTGTGTCGACGCCTAGACCGCCTCGGCGATGACAGAGCCAGCGGAGGGAATTGTGTGTTGGAGGCCTTGGGGTGGAGCGGTGACGCAACGAGGTCGCCCGTCCGTGGCGTGTAGTAGTAGGATGCCCTGTGCACCGCCCCCGTCGCCGCGGGCGGCAGCCCCTTCCCTAGTGCCATCGCCCAAGGTCCACGCCCCCACCGTGCTAGCTGCTGCGTGCGCGGCCACCGCCCCTAGCGCTGCCAGCCGCCGCCGTCGCCCTGTCCGCCTCCGCCACGCCCCACCAACCCTCCCTGTCGTGTGCTGAGCCAGGCGGCTAGGTCTGTCAATCGGAGAGAAAAGGAAAAAGAGAGAAATGAGAGAAGAATGAAAAAAAGAAAGAAAAAAAATATAAGAGATAATAGTTAGATAATCGAAAATAAATGATCTATAGTTATTAAGGACACCATAAAATTTTTCTCGTTGTAACTATTAAATCATCGTTGGAATCGTTCCCTTGCTTCTATCAATCAGGCTTTGCCTCATCGGAAGGAACTTCTGAATTGTTTATCAGAAAGCGAGTAGGCACATATGTGCACTTCAATCTACAGATCCTGCAAGCAAACACATAGTTTTCTCCCTTGGCTGAGTAGATCAGAGCGGTTGTTAGGCGACAAACCTCGTCGCATCATTGTCCTCCTACTCACTCCGATTGTTTACGAATCGGTGTTCGTCACTTTATCATCATTTGGTGGCGATACGATCGAGCTAATCCGAAGGAGCAGGGAAAGAGCTCCTCGTGTGTTGGCGTTGTTATCCGGAAGAAGAGGTGACATCGTCGTCGTCGTCGACCCTACTGCTCGCGTCCCATTGGCCAATTGCTTCTCTGAATGTGAAGCTGAACTGTTTCTTTCTTCTTCGATTATTTGTCGTCAGAATCAGGGTTCCCGATTCCTCCTTTCGCCTTCTCCGTATTTTATTCTGAAATCATCGGAGGCCTACTCAGACCGCATCTCGTGAAACGATATAGAAATCCTCTTAGATCCCTATTCTTTTAGGAAGTCTCTGCTAGTTGGTAGCGGCGGTGATGAATCATTTGCCGATACATTGTCATAGATCGATGAACCTTGTTTAATTTGGATTTTTGATTTTTTTTGTGTGTTCGCGAGCATATCTTGAATTCTTAATCGATCTCTTACCTGCCATAGCATGTACTGTTCATGTCATTGGCAATCATTGTTTAGTTGCGGGTCAGAATGGATTGGTTCTGGGCAAGTTGAGCTGCTGAATTGGATTCTGTAATCGAAATCAGGTCTAGGTCATCTGTGCGTGCAGACTCGCCCATAACAATCTCAAACCACTGGGTACATATTTTCTTAGGTTTATTATGAACATAAATAATCAAATGCAGACATGCAGTCTATCAGTTAGAAAGATATTCTAGGCACGTTGGGCAGAAATTCATCTGCCAATTTATTGTGGCTGAAATACACACGCAGTTTTTCAAGGGAAAATATGTGTGTTGTTAATCAAGGAAACTGACTCTGAAGTCTGGACATGCCAGAGATCATCTAAATTGCAAAAATGTGTACGCAGTACAATGGAGATTTGTGAATAGCTGAAGAAATACGTAGTTTTGATCGTTGGATATAGGTTGCGTTTTTCACGAGAGCGATCGTGAGTGCAATGGAGATTTGTGAGTAGCTGAATAATAATGCAGATTTGTGAGTAGCTGGATAATAAGTGGTCTTGATCGCTTGATACAGGTTGCGTTTTTCACGAGAGCGATCGTGACAAGGAAATCAATGAGAGCCAGCTAAGCTTGCCAACAGTCGGTTCGAGAAACCTAATTCTGAGAAACATCTGTTATATTTAACCGAGAGAATTTGAAAAAAAGCAGATATTTCTCGGTTCCTGTATATTAGTTATTTTTAGATTTTAAAACTACTAAATTTTATGACCTGAAAGAAAAGAATCTAAACTATTTAGAGAGCTAAAGATTCTTAAGTAGCTACACTACAAGCTCCACTGAACATGGCCTAAGTGGTTAGGGTTTGTTTGGCGGATCGAATTTGCATCCCATTACATGTAAATGGATTAGAAATTTGGTCTGTTTGATCCACCCCACGTAGGTGAAACCAACATGCTCGGTTGTAGAACGATCTCATACATTTTTGTTTTGGGGGAAATCGATCTCACACATTTTTTTGGGGGGTGGGGGAGAAATCGATCTCACACGTTCCTTGTCCTTACATGTATTCAATATTTTTGTAAAACGATCTCACACATTTTGTCCCCTTCTTGCGGAGATGTATTCAAAATTCTGTGTATGTGTATGGCTCGCATAGGATTAGGACTAGAGTTTGGGACTATACGTAGCATTAGATCCGCTGCATATGTGCCGTACAGCATCAGGAATAAACTCGGAGAGCACAAAAAAGATACTTAAAACTAGAAAGTGCCACGCATCATGCACTTCCACTTTTCCAGGTCCGGCGATGCAAGCACAAGCGTATATCCGCGCGGCGCGGTGCGTGCGATGACCGTGCCGCCGAGGGAGCGCACGTCCGGTTCCTGTCCCGCCGGCCGCCGCGCCGCTTCCCAGCATCGACTCGCCGCCTCGCCGGTGACCGCAGCGCGAGGTCGCGAGCCCCCAACCGGACTAACGAGGACAGCGCGCGGAGGAGCGGGGGAGGGGGGGACCCAGCGTGGAATTGCGTGGAATTATTGCAGACCCCGGACACGGGTGATGTGACGGGTTGTTGTTGTTGGATCGCCTTTGGCCTGGATTCTGCTTCACATGCTGAACTACTGCGTGTTTGCCTCTCAAAACACCTCCCCGGCCGCTTTCTTCTGTTTCTCCAGTTTCATTTCACTAAACAAACTATTGCTATGGAATACAATCACAATGTAACAAGGTACAACCCTGCGATGTTTTCAGGGCAAACATACACTCAACGCTAACTTTTTCATAACTAACATCGTCAAATGTGTAGCTTGCCATACAAAGTGTAACTAATAATGTATTGGTCCCAGGTGTGACAGACATTGACTCGGATTTGAGTGTATTACGCGCCGCGCGAAGGAATCCGCCGGGGACCTGACGTGGATCCTCGCTGTTCCCGTGTCCCAACCAACAACATGGAGGCCCCACTGCCCGTCCCCAATCACCTCCTCATCCGAATCGCGCTGGGCCCACCAGTAGTAGGACCCACCAGCGCCACCACTGCCCATTCGTCACGTCCCCCATCTCTCCCAGCTATATATAGGCAGCAGCCTTGCCTGGCCGAGTCGACCGAGTCGCAGAGACGCAGAGCGCCGTTGAGCTAACAGTACCAGGGGCAAGCAGGCAACAGCCCAGCTAGCAGAGTAGGGAAAGATCTGCTAGCTTGTGGAGATCAAGGAGCCAAGAATTAGGCCAGGTTAAGCACGCCATGGTTATGGAGGACGGTGAGATGAGCCTGTCCAACTTGGTGTTGGGCTTCTTCGAGGAGGCCGAGAGGGAGCAGAGGTGGCCGGAGAACGGCGAGGACGACGATGAGGGGTCTAGTGGCAGCGGCGGCGCCGAGAGCAAGGCCTTCTGGCAGACCCAGCACTCCCTGCTGCATGTAAGTCTTCCCCTCTGCTATCTAAGCTTGCTCGCGATGCGTTTGCAAGGTTGCATTATTCAGTAAGGAGCAGAATTATTCGGAGTTCTCTTCCATTATTGTGGCCGTAATTTAATTGTGTCAAAGTCCAATAAATCGGTCGATCAGTAATAACAACCACATGTCCATGCGGCGCTGATGTGACGACCACGATATTTGCGATTGATCTTGCGTGTTCTTGTTTGCTTTGGGCTAGCTGAAAGACTAATTTCTTCTGGTTCTGAGATTGCTTTCTGATATGGATGTGCAGGAGGCATTGGCCAAGAGCAGCCATGCGGAGAGCAGGATACGGGCGGACACGGAGGAGGCGATCAGCAAGATGCGCGCCGCCGGCGCCGTCTGCTCCTGCACGAGGCGAGCGGCGGCCGGAGACTGCCGGAGCTGCACGCTCCGGCACGTCGCCGAGCGGCTGCGCGACGCCGGGTACAACAGCGCCATCTGCAAGTCCAAGTGGACGCGCTCGCCGGACATCCCTTCAGGTAATTTGCTCACCTCTAAGCTAAATTCAGACAACACAAAACATCTGTGGCCACAAGAAAACCCGACACGTTTTGCCTTGGCCTGCACCTGCGCCAGAACCTGTGTGGTCTAGGACGTTTGCCCTGTCACAACACTTCGTGTGACTCTTTAGCTAAGATTTGATCTTTCTTCATCTTTGTAAGTACAAAGTACAAACTGCAATAATCTGTTCGTGCCACAAATCATGATCCTTTTTATGACAGTTTGAACGAGAGAAGCATATTCGCAAAGTTATAATAATATGCTCGCTTTACATGCATCAAAGAGTTAGCAAACAACATGGCTTTTTACTTAAAACCATAAAGTCACATGCCTCACATGGACAAGGTCATCCTAAGCGACAAACAAAATAGTAGACACGTTTCCGTGACCAAGTAACCAGCAGCCAAGTGAATGTCAGGAACCCGTCACTGTCTTTATTATTTCCGCACTTGTTATAGATCCAAGCTCGTGACATGAACTTGCAACAGCCGCCACACACAACATGCCACGTCCACGTCAACGCGCACGAACCAGTGGAATTACACCACGTTTGCTACAAAACCTTCGCAAGTTTGACCCGCCGATCGAACCGATCGATGGAAACTGACATGGGTTTCTCTCGTTGTCTTTCTCTGTGATGCGCAGGCGAGCACAGCTACGTGGACGTGGTGGTGCAGACGAGGAGCGGCAAGGCGGTGCGGGTGGTGGTGGAGCTGAGCTTCCGCGCCGAGTTCGAGGTGGCGCGCGCCAGCGCGGAGTACCGCGCGCTGGTGACGGCGCTGCCGGAGGTGTTCGTCGGCCGCGCCGACCGGCTGCGCGGCGTCATCAAGGCCATGTGCGCCGCGGCCAAGCAGTGCATGAAGGAGAACAACATGCACATGGGCCCCTGGAGGAAGCACAAGTACATGCAGTCCAAGTGGCTAGGCACGCCCGAGCGTGTCGCTGAGCTACCGGCACCGGTGACGGTCGGCTCGCCGGAGAAGCAGACCAAGTTCAGGGCGTCCATGCTCAGCTTCGACTTCGCCCGGACCGCCGTGGAGGTTGCGTGACGCGTTGTAGCAAGAGAGGAGGATCGAAGATCGCCATAGCGGTCGCGTTTATTTGTATGTACGTATTCTGCGGGAGCTGTATGAGATAGAAGAGTGTACCATGTATTTTAGATTTTAGGAGGTCAATTGTTCAAATTGCAGAGACCAACGGTAGCCAATAGAACCTGAAATGAGTCAAATTGGAGATGAAGACAATGGAGATCTACTACGGATAGTTCACTTTTATTCCACGCAGAGTGGTAAAGTGCTCACTTCACTTCTATTTTGTCGATCTCGATTTGGAATAAATCAATCGTTGATGGATCGAGCGGTAAAGTGATCTCGTCGATAGTAACCAATGATATAGTTGATTTGTAGCTAAAATCGACGTACCGTGAAATCCTGATTTCAGAAATTCCGCAAAAATATATTTGAATCAAAAACTTAATTTTAAAGTTGAACTCTTGGATTTAATTTTAGTGCCAAAATGAATTTTTCTCCTAAACCAAATAAGTAAATACTATTCCTAACCGAAATTACTATTTACCGTTCCGGAAAAATTCTAATTCTCCCAATTCAATCCTCTAGTTAAACTCCATTCTTGAGCATTCCGTTCTAAAACAATACCTCTACGAAGAACTCCTTTTCACCATCTAAAAATTTCTTTCTGAAAATTAAATACCAAAAATACTATTCATCATCCGAAAATATTATATATCATCCAAAAATTACAATTCTGAAATTATCTCTTCTCTCTTCAAACTTTCTGTTGGATTATCTTTAATTACAAACCAGTACACCCTCAATTCCTGCAACCACAGCACAAGAAATCAGATTACATTCTACTGATCAAATCTGAAAACAGTAATTTCTATTCATAAACTGAAACTACAAACCCTAATCCTAAAGAAATAACCCAGTCATTCAAACTTCCTGATTAGTCTTAAAAATTCGAATACAATGCATCTTTTTCTCCCTGGTGGCTGCTCTCTTTACTCACTTTTCCTGTAACAGCATTCTCTTTTTCCCTGCTAGGCTGCTACTGCCGAAATCAACTTCTGTCTCTTTCCTCCTGCAGCCATGCCATGCTCTAGCTCCCTGTTCAAGCATACCAGCCATCACCGGCCTCTCTTTCCTCTGCGCCATAGACCAGAAGGGTGCGCTGGAGAACTTTGCCCAGAACCCTGTCCACGCATCCTCCCTGCCTTGCTTTTCCATGCGCCAGCCTGCCCCCATGACGTCGCCGGTGACCACGGTAGCAGCAGCTAAGCCGTTGCGATCTTGCCACGCGTCAAGGGAAGCAAATCAAGCCGTCGGCGCGCCGCCCCGCAGGCCCCACGCTCCAACTGCCCGCCAGCTTCAGGCGTCACACCAGCGTGATTTCTGGCCGGGACCGCACTGTGTCTCCGCGCCACGATAATTCGAGGCCTCGTAGCAGCCAAGCCAACGCCTAGAGCTGGGACTTGGACCGTACCGGGCCAGCACAGCATAGCCCATCGGGCCTTCGTGCCTAGTTGGGCCGTGCCGGTCCAGCACGACCATCTTGTCGGGCCTGATCGGGCTGACACGCAGTAGTGAAACTTAGACCCAAGCACGACCCATAGGCACGCTGGGCCTGTTTGGGCCAGGCTGGCCCAAGCACGGTCCAACAGATTAGCATGTGAAAAAATAGAGTAAAAAAGAAAGTAACTTTTTCTAGAGAAAAAATTGATTCCCATAATTAGTTTACATATGATTAGTATGATTTCTATCGTATGGGTTAATTAATATGTATGTGATTTATTTGATTCCGTTAGATATGATTAGTTTGATTCTATTCCTAAGGGCATAGGTCACGACTGACAATATTAATAATAAATTAATACAAATAAATTAGGGAAAAAAATTCATTAATAATAATTTTACAAAGTTGTTGCCTCGTTAAAAACCTTACGCCCTAGTGTAGGGTTCCTTTTGTAAAGAAAAGAGTACAACAACTAATTTATATTAACATAACATATTATTAATCTTGACCATCTTCATCTAAGCGAAACTCGGCCATCTGGCACTCAATTTCTGCCTCTTGCTGACGATGCTGAGTTCGTTCCTCCGCCTCTAGCCAATCTTTCAAGCAAAATATTGTCTCAACAGTTTCTGCTGTAAGACATGATCTCCTTTCTTCAATGATTCTTCCAACTTGGCTAAATGCCTGCTCCGAAGAAACAGAGGAAGCTGGAACCAATAGAATGTTTCGAGCAAAGTGAGCCAACAACAGAAGAGTATTTTCTTTATCCTTCCACCATGCAAGGAGATCGATCTTGTCCTTGTTGAGCATTTGATCATGGGCCATATGATTACTCTCGAGGTAGTGGTTAAGCTCTGCATCAGGATTCTAATTTGTCCTAGTCACTGAGACGCCTGAAGAGGAACCTGTTTCTTTGCCCATAAATCTCTTCCACATGTTCTTAGAGCTTGACTTGCTTTCCTTTTTCTTCGGGGCCTCCTCAGCAATCGGGCGAGCGGCACCTAATTTCTGTTGATATAAACGAAAAACTCTGTACAACTCGTCAGTAACATGTTGATAAGCTTCAGAATAATCAAGACCCATTGCATCACCCATAGAATCTAAAGCAATTTTTTAAACATCTAGTTTTTTTCGAGGATCAACTATCAAAGCAAAACAATAAAGATGTGAAATAGCAGTAAAATATTTTAAGAATTTTGTTTCTATTGCATGAACAACAGGAGATAAAATTCTATCAGACCTATTCTCGTTAAACACAAGCGTAAATTTCTAAAGACACTCAAGTACCTCACAAGAGGTCGGATAATAAACTCCTGATAGTAAAACTGTTGCATTATAAAAGGGCTTTAAAAATTTATGCATGTCTATAGCAATGGCCCAATCTACATCAGTGAGAATTAGAGTATCACTGACATTATCCTCATCATCATCCTACATTCTAACACTCATAGAGTTGATAAAAATAGATATTAAACCTTCATATCCTTTTACCTCCCTCAACATTAAATATGTTGAGCTCCAACGGTTCTTGATGTCAATTCCAAATGTCCTTGGTTTTTTCTTTTGTGCGATGCAATATTCACGGAATCTCGCACGAACCACTGCATGACCTACAATAAAACGAACGCCCCAACGTATTTTGCATAATAATGTATCAATTGTAGTCATACTTGCTTGTGTTATTAGGTTAATGATATGACATATGCATCGTTGGTGGATGACATATCCACCAATGTAGCTCTGTATGTGTGGCTCTAAGATTTGCATTGCTGTCGTGTGTTGGGACATGGGGAGGCTACGCTAGCCGGTAATTTTAAATTTTTAACCCCGTTGGCCTAGGAACCCATGCGCGTGAGGGATCATGGATCGTTACCTTCTAACGCGAGACGCGCTAGTGCAGTGGAAGAAGATTTGAGGAAGCACATCCTCGCTCATTCCCTCCTTGCCTCGCCCGCTCGCCGGCGATCAAGTCGATGAAGCCCAGCGATCTTCACACGAAGAAGACGACGAGTACTGCTGTTCGAGCAGCACCTCCACGAAGTCCACACGTACAGGGACGGAAACACTCCACGCCGGCGTGCTAGCACCACTCATGAAGTTTCTAGGGTTTGATCACAATATTTGTGATCACTTGGGAGAGAGGAGAGGTGGCGGCTAGGGCTAGGATAGAGCAATAGCAGCAGCCCCTTGCATGCCACCCTCTCCTCCTTTATATAGTGCCAGCATGGGCCTTTTAATCCAAATTAAAAGCCCAACAGATCTAATCTGCGCACCCCGGAACTTCCGGCTATAGCCGGAACTTCCGGTCATCGGAACTTCCAGATCCTATCCGAAACTTCCAAAATTACCCTTCTGTATCGAATTAATTTAGGACCAGAACTTCCGGTTACAATCGGAACTTCCGAAACAGACCTTCTGTATCGAATTAATTCGGGACCCGGAACTTCCGAAACAGACCTTCTGTATCGAATTAATTCCGACCCGAAACTTCCGGTCCAACCGGAACTTCTGGTTCATCTAGAACCTAGAACTTCCGGCTACAGCCGGAACTTCCGGTTCGTCCAGAAGACCGAACCCTAGGGCTAGCCCGGAACTTCCGATCCCATCGGATATTCCGGATGCTCCAGAACCCGGAACTTCCGGTTCCCCCAGAATTTTCTTGGGCACAATTCCGTCATCGTGTTTGCTGAAGCATTGTCAAGAATAATGGAGACAGTCATATCCTGCAAATTAAATTCTTATAGTACTTCTAGGATCTGCATAGCAATGGCTCGTCCAGTGTGTGGGTTCATGAGCTTAAATCCTATAACTCTCTTATTTAATTGACGATTATTATCAAAATAATGAGCAACAACACTAAGATAGGAGGTATTTTGATGTTGTGAAGTCCATATATTAGATGTAATTGCAAAAGAAAAACTAGTCATACTAAAAGTTAATTTTAAAATTTCTAATTTAGCTCGGTATAAACATACGATATCCCTTTTAGTGGTTCTTCTAGTTACACCCTTATACTGTGGGTAAAATGCGCGTTGAACCATCCTTTCAAAGTTATGGCTTTCACCTGCCCTGATTGGTATGTCCTCCGCAACTATGTAGCGAGCGATCTCATCGCGAGCTACTTATGGATCATAGGTCTATGTACTTATCGAACCGTCAGGTGCAAATGTTATATGAGATTGTCTTGCTCCCGCCCGTGTTTTTTCCGCAAGACGCTTCTTGTAATGACGATTGAGATGACCTGTCCCCCCACCATGACCTGTAGACAAAACTTTGTCACAATACTTACAGCGTGCACGATCCACCATTTGCCCACTGTGTAGCTCCTTGAATGTCTCAAAGTGCTTCTAGCACTCCGTATTCCTAGAGCTCGATGGCATAGCGGGCATCTCGTTGGATGGCCCCATAGATAGGGTCGCCATGTTGTCACCGGGGGTAGATTAGTGCACGGGAGCATTGTCGGCTCCCTCCATTCCATCCATATTACGATCGTCCATCCCATAGTCACCCATACTTGGCGATAGCTGTCGGGCATCGACCGACATACGGGGAGGAGAAAAACGACGCTTCTGAGGTCTCGATGAGGTGGACCTCCTATGGGTGTCACCCCATTGTGACCACATTGCTCACTAGTGCTTTTTTTAGCTATTCAGGAAGAGAACGACTAGTTGGCTTGTAGATAAATGATGCCATGTACATGAATATTTATAGTGCTCTTGTGCTCACAACTCCTTGCTCTTCACATTCAAAGTCTCAACGATAATATGCTCCTGTACAGACACAACAAACTAGCAGTACTCCTAACTCCTATAGCTAAGTACCTTCATGGCTGTAGCCTACATCACTGCATGCTCCGAAAGTAAATGGCAGGACACAGGTGTGCAGCTTGTGCAGGACAGCAGGAGTACTGAAAGTAAACAATAATAACTTCAGAACGAGAAAAAGAAAGCTTCTAGCTGAGTGAGTGACGTCCACCAAATGGCCACCATACAACAGCTTGCTGTTAGCTAGCTAGGAGTACCATACTACCGTAGACTCATTGAGCAAGAGAGAGAATTTCAGATCACTAGTGATTTCGTTTAGCAGGGAAAGAAAAAGACTAGAGTGTGTGCAAGAATCTTCAGAAACCAAACCAGAGGTGACCGGTGAGCATTTGGTTCTTCCGTTCTTGTACCACCACCACTAGTATATCTCCATTCTTTTGTCTTCTCTACTTTCCAGAGTGAGATGACTACACTGCTTTAGTTTTAGGCGTGGCGAGACGTGCGAGCCGGCAAGATTCGAGAGGATGTACAGGGATGCAGGATGCTCGTGGAAAAGGCTCCCTCACAGAAGCCGAGCCTATGCCTGCACCGTGCGGGGTGTTGGGTTGTGGGGAGGCTACGCTAGCGCTTAATTTCAAAAATTTACCTCGTTAGCCCAGGAACCATACGTGTAATGGGATCATGGATCGTTACCTTTAGCCACGAGACGCGCTAGGGCAGCGGATGTAGAATCGATGAAGCGCGTCCTCGAGCTGCTCCTCACGGCTCCGTCCGTTCGTCAGCGGCGAAGTCGGCGTAATTCGGCGTTCTCCAAGGAAAAATAACAGCACCGATGCAGCAACGGTGCCTCTACGGTATCCACACGTACAGGAACGGGATTACCTCACGCCGGCGTGCTAGCACCACTCGCAAGATCCAGAAGATCAATCACAACACTTGTGATCATGGATAGAGGAAAGGTGGCGGCTAGGGTTCTCAACCGGGAGCAACCGCAGCAGCAATCAGCAGCCTTTTCATGCTTTCCCCACCTCTCTTTATATAGTGCCCTGTCATGAGCCTTTAATCTGTATTAAAACCTAATAGATCTAATATGTTCGTCTGACCCGGAACTTCTGGCTATAGCCAAAACTTCCGTACCCCGAAACTTTCGGCTACAACCGGAACTTCTGAAAATAACCTTCTGTATCGAATTAATTCTCGACTCGAAACTTTCGGCTACAGCCGGAACTTCCGGTTCGTCCAAAATATCAAATACTAGGGCTGGCCCAGAATTTCTGGTTCTACCAGAACTTCCGGATGCTCCAGAACCCAGAACTTCTAGCTATAGCCAGAACTTCCGGTTCCCCCAGAATTTTCTTGGGCACAATTCCATCACGGGGTCCTTCCCCGCCTCCCTCACAGAAGCCGTCGGCTCAGCCTTCCCTCTAGGCTCCACCAGTCCGCCCTCGCGGTGCCCGAATAGGCGAACTGCTGGGCTTTTCCTGTTCCCTGGCCGCATGCGCCCGTGCAGCAGGTGAAGTTCTCACCGCCCCTGCCATTGTACGCATCTCCTACCCCTTGTCCTCCCAAACAGATGGGCCATTTTCGTGCCGGACCGACCCAAGTACAGCCCATTAGCCGGGCCGGACTGTGCTGGCCCACGTGTCGACCAACCTGGCACAGGCACGGCCCATGTACGGGCCATGCTAGGCTGTGCCACGAGCCGTGCCGGATTGTCGTGCCATGGGACGGCCTAAAAAAGCCTAGCCCAAGTCCCTGCTCTAACGCCGCGTATATAAACCCCTCGTCGCCTGCACTGTTCAACCCTCCCCTTAGCCTCCGTCCGTCATGCCCGCCGGAGCTCTGCCGGGAGGGCTCGCCCCTCACATCACATCTGTTCGGTAAACGTCTCTTCTTCTCTGATGAACTTATTTCGTTTCCAACCCTCGGAACTAACCCATAACTCCAACTGATTCCATTTTTTCAGTTTGTAAGCCATTTCATCGACATTGATTTGGAGCTCCGCGTTGTCGCCCCCGTGCCCCGGATCTACTTGGTTCCTTAAAGTTCGTCGCCGACAGAACTGAGTCCGAGTGTTTCGAGTCTCGCATCACCGGCCTCACCCAAGGACTTCTAGTCCAATCAGACGCAACCAGTGAGTTTCTGGGGAACCCAATCTGGTGAAATGTATCTTCGTTCATCGCCGGAGTTGTTCTGTTGATTTCTAGGTGCGCCAAGCCGAGTAGAACCCCTTCTACATTCTAGTCGATCCTTAGCACTAGCACCCGATCCGAACCGTTATATGTGTTCTTCATACACTGTTGTAACTACTGTTTAAGTTTCATGGCAAACAGGGTTCAGACGAGGGAGAACAAACGTCGAGAAACCTTGGCCGCCCGTGTCGTCTTCTGCCTCTAGTCGAAACCTTGTCTCTGTTTGTGTGACTGACGGGCGGGACCCGCACACCAGCCACCGGTTTGTGCGCCTGCATCGCCGGGCCCACGGCCCAGCCGTGGTCGGCTGCAACCAGCGTC
>KE371405.1:0-13185 GCA_000418225.1 Zizania latifolia | reverse complement strand
CGGGTTTTCGCCTTTTCGGTCGCGGCGAGGTCGTGCGGCGGCCAGAATTCTCGTTAGGTTTCGCCTCCCGAGCTAATGATCTCGATCGGATGGACTCCGGAGTGCAGCCTTGGCCTTTGCTGACATTTGAAACGAAGCCCTAGCTAGAATTCAAGAGTGTGTTTCTATGCACGGGCGTACGAGGCAACGAGGTGTTAGTAATATTGAACTGTTGCCGTGAGTTATACACGCTACACATGCATCATGCATGCACATGTCGACCTGATATGTTTGCACAGGGGACAGGGCTGGTCAATTCCAACAGATACAAGGGGCTCACATGCATGGTTGAGGGGCTCTACTTATTTTTCTGCTAGATGCGTGTGTCCTTCGCCATAATCTCTCCTTTATGGCATGCTTAGCCCGGCCGGAGAAATCAACGCCATCTAGGACGTATGTTACGCTGCACCTGTCGAGTTGACTTAACTAGCTACTCCATCTTCGTGAATACTGTTTTTCTTGCGGGGTCATTAATTGTCGTGAAAACTATGGCCACCCTTCGTGTAAAGAAAGAGGACTCCGCGCGCCCTCGAGCATGTGATTCACGCCTCCCTCGCCGTTAAAAAGCAAGCGATTTGCTACTGTATTACGCCGTTCTTTTCCTTCACCTCCGGCGAGCTGCCGCGAAGGACGACTTGATTTGTTGTTGATTAATTGCATATGGCTGGTGTGAACTAGCTGACCCCGGAAGATCAAATTAAACAAGTAGGGTTTGTGGAGTTAATGACACCACATGGCACCCAGCTTAACTAGTCCTGAGCTGAATTTTCATTGCCACGCCCATCATATCATCACGTGAAAGGGAACTAATGGTCCTGATTAGTCTATGAACAGTAACATGGGAGTAGAAAGGGAGAGCCCTCGCATCAGATCGCATCCATCGTAGCGGTCACTAATTAAACCACTACTCCAGCTACGAGCCTACGACTGCACAGTGCACACTGCGCGAGCGCGACGCGATCCACTGGTGCTGACGTCAACAAGGCAGAGGTGTCCTAGCTAGCAGCGCACGCGCCGAATTAAACAGCACGCGGATTAATTAGTTAACGATACTTAATTCGGCTGCTCTCGTTCGAGTTTGGCCTTTGGCCGTCCCCTTTTCCTTTCTTCCTTTGAAATACGGTGTCCCTCCTCTTGCCACGTGTTGCATCCGCGACAGCTCACGTTCCATTCTAGGAAGCAGTTTTTCAGGGCAGAATAACCCTGCTAACCGGATGATTTTTTATATTAATCATATCAGTTAAAGTCTAATGTGATAAAAAATTTATTAAAATAAGAAATATCTTACGTAAGAAATCAACTCCACGCGATATTAAAAAAATAAATTAATTAATTAAGAAAAAATATAGATGATTAGATATAAATGTATTCTAAAGAGTGTACGAACTCTTATCAGCTGTGTACCATCATAAATTTCTGCGCTCCGACGGCCAAAAGTTTTGCTTGTGCGTACGGCCATATCCAGGCGAAGATATGTGAGCCTCCCTTTCCTTTCCAACATGGAGTGTGTCAGTTTTCTAGCCTGCCCAATCATGGGACGCGGAACATAAGTGCACGTAGTGTTGAATGGTACGGGAGCGTACTACTAGGAGTGAACAATTTAGGCGTTTAATTATTATAATATAATTTATAAGCGAGTAATTGAGAATTATAATAAGATGTTTATAATAATCTTGAAGGAAATAAGTTGAGAGCATTTTTAGCATGATTATTATTAATATGGATTATTATGTTTAGATGACAACAAACTATAATTCTCTTAAAATAAAGTATTCGAAAAAAAGAGACTACAATTTGCATATGAGATGACAGTGGTTGATTTTCAGCTTAGTGCAATGGATATTTTATTCTTTTTAATTAATAAACTAAAAATAGGTCACTAGCCTTATTATAATATCTGTATTGTAGATAACAAAACGGTTCAATAAACTAAGGCTTCGTTCGGTACAACTCTAGATCCAAAAAAATTTAAAGCTGATCAAACATAGTTTCAAGAAATACTGGATCTAGAGTTATGAATTGATTAAGAGTATTCGGTTGAGCAATTTAGTTTTTATTTTATACTTAAAAATAAAAGTTTAAAATATTTTATTATACGATATAAGATTCAAATCCAGTATGAATCTCAAAATTAGAGTTGTACTAAACAGAATAACTGTTATTTATATTTTAACTAATAAACTAAATTATTATAATAAACCGAAACAAACACCCTTTACGCATGCGCCGCAACAGCCACGAGAAGGACGAGACGAAGACATGTTAACCGACCGGTCGACGACGGATGCGTGGGCGATGGCCCTCACCACATGCGTGCATGCAGCACGAGTGCGCGCATGACCTCGATCGATCGCTGGCTGGAAATCGGAAGCGGCCGGCCGCCGCGCTCGAGGGGTGCGGGGATGGGATGGACGCGTGGGCGGGCGGAATCTCCGGGCGAGGCCGCATGCATCTCTAGTTCTCTACCTCTCGCTCGGTCTGCCGCTGACAACTGGTCTCTACTGTCCACCAGTGCAAGTGGCCGCCCACAACCGCAAGTCTTCTTGCTGGTGGCTCCGTGCAGAAACTGCAGATGCATGCATGGTTGGAGTGCTACTGCGAAGCATTGGAACACAGGACTGACACAACACAGCATAATTTGTCAGCCAAGCCTGAGATTCTGAATGAAAACAGAGGAGTTTAAACCAATTAATAGCTTCAGACTAAAGAGTACTCCTGTTTCCATCAAAATGACTTTACTTCTAATATTCAATTTTATCAAAAAAAAAAACTCTGCTTATGTATCTTTATCTGATATCGATTCACAAACCAAAAAAACTTTGTTTATTTAATACTCTTTAACTATCACATACTTATTATTTACGTCACTACTTTTTCATTAATAAACGATATTTTATTTTGCTTATTCTTACCGCTAAATTATTAACTTTATCTTAAAAATAAAAATTTTGTTGAGAGAGTAGTGAACAGTGACAGTTCAGAATTACAACTACTTGAACTGGGAGAGTTGGTACAAGCCAGTTTGACCACAATTACAACTTCAGATCTTGCGTATACAGACTCCACAAAATTACATAGAGTATATTTATGAGCGCTGACGCAAGAACAGTGACCAGGATCACAAGAAATCAACCCGAACAGCATCCGATGAAAAGGCCAGACAGAACGACACCGGATGATTGAAAAACAGTAAACCGGTCAGAATTAGGAAAGGAGTTTGAATACCAAGCTCAAAATTAAGTTTAATAAATTAATCGATTGATCCATCCTTTCGGAGTCCCCGCGAGCGATGAAGAGACCGAAGCCGAAATCTAGAGCTCGGAATTGTACAATCGCGCGCGGGTCGCGCGACTCCAAAGAAGAAGAAAAACTCCCTTTCCTTTCGAGAAGGGAGCAAAAATTACAGCGGCAGCAGCAGATCAAGACCAAATAGTTACAAAACTAGAATTGCGTAGAGAAACAGTACATCGAGGGCAGTAGTAGCAGAGTAGTTGTACTCGTCGATTACTTTGTAGTTGAGGCGCGTGCAAAGGCGGGAGATTTTTTTTGCGTCACTTGGACGGCGCCGCCGCCGCCGCCGCCGCCGCGGAGGCGGTCATTCTGGGCGAGGTGACCGGGAACAGCGGGAGCAGACGCGGCGGGTCGGCGCCCCGCGGCGACGGGTGGAGGAAGAAGCCCCTCTCGGATATGGCAGCGCGCTCGGCGTCCTCGAAAGACGAGGCCGGTGAGCGGCTGAAGGGTTCGCCGGTGAGCGGCGTGACCGGGCTGAGCTTGAGGGACGGGAAGTCCAGCACGCTCGGCGAGAGGATCTCCGGCGTGCCGACCTTCCTCGGCGACGGCAGCGCCCCCATCGCGAGCGGCGCGATCATCTTGAGGTTCTTGAGGCTGCTCCGCCGCTCGTACAGCTTGAAGGCCGGTTTCTTTGGACGGCATGGCCCGTTCGCCCCCTGGATGCCGCCGGCGCTGCTGTTGCCTCCGGCCGCTGTTGCCGTGGCGGCGTTCTTGGAGGAGGGCTGCTCGGAGCCGGTGAGCATCTGGACGACCTGCTTGAAGGAGGCGGTGTCCGCCTGGACGAAGGTAGTGGGGAACGGGGTGGTTTCGATGGTGCGGGGCATGGGCCTAGGCGACGGTGGAAAGTTAGGGTGAGGCGGTGCACGGTGGTATGCGTTAGACGGCGAGGTGGACGACGACGACGACGAGGAGGTGGAAGAAGAAGGTGAGTTGGAGTCTTGCTGAGGCATGGGGAGGAGCTGCCTGGTGGAGGGCTCCATTGATGCCTCCCGTGCGCTTGCGGGTTTCTCGGGTTTTGGTGTTGGAGAGGAGGAGGAAGTAGGAGGAGACGAGTACGACTTGAGTGAGGAAGAGGGTGGGGAGGTTAAGAAGGGAGGAGGGAGGAAAGGGAGAAGGGAAGTTAGAGATGCATTGTTGTTGGCGTGAGTGAGACCTTGCATGGATGCTTTCTCTCTTCAGGTCTATTTCAATCTCAGCTTTGGTTTTCTTTTTCTTGTTGTGTTTTCTCAATTTTCGTTTTTTTCCAATTTTTCTTTTGCTCGGCTGGGTTGGGTAGTGTGGTGGTGGTAGGGAAGTAAGCCTGAGCTCGAAACTCACGAGCCAGCTCGATTCGAAGAGCCATCCAGCTGAGTCTGAATCGTCTATTGCGTCTAAGTTACCATTTTTTTTGTTTGGTGTTCAAATTGCATTTACAGATTGTTTTCAGATGAGAATTGACAATTCTAACCACCCACTCAAGTTACCAAAAGCAGTGGTGTAAAGCACATGCTGTAATTGGGCTCATCAAACTTTAAGAATCAGTATTTTAAGTATTTACAAAAAATTTATATATACATATCTTGAAGAGTACTTTTTATAATTTTATTGTGTTCCACAAGTACATTACTACATAGAAATTAGTTGTCAAAATAACATTTTGAAATCGTACATATATATCTAAAACATATATTTTTGTGACTAGATGTTAAGTTGTGCTATTATTTCCATAAATCTTTTTTTTGCGAGGGTTGTATGCTGATATATGGATAGCCAATTCTTACTTCATTATCGGTGAGCTTCTCATACACACAAATGCGTTGACGACCGAAATGGACGCATTGACTCACATGGTCATATTAATATATTATTGATTGAAGGCTTAGGCCCTTGGCCAGTTGGCCGATCGAGCTACAGGTCTAATCTTTTGGACTCCAAAATTTTCAGCAGATTAGTCCTGCAAGAGGATTACCATATGGTTAGTAAACAATAGAAACAAAAATCTCCAATGCCTCGGATGTTTCACCTCTTCTTACTGCAGTTGCACTAAGTACACATTATAATAAAATGGTTGTGTGTGTTATTTCCATTATCTCAAGAAAACATAGGTACTACCGCTTCACAATTCGCAAGCAACTGAAGCAGTTTATGTCTCGCTGGCTGCTGCAGACTACATGTGCTGCGCCTCTTGTCGCAGTCTCGTAGAGAAGCCAACGCCTCGTGGGCTCGTCGTCGTGGAAAGGAATAAAAGATATCACTTCTACTAGTATTAAAAAAGAGGAAGCCAGAAACAAAAACAGAAATGTGGAAAACGATAGTATGGAACACAAGTAGCGCGGAGGAATTCAAAGACTAGTACGCAGGTCTCAGGGTATATTTTCGGGTGAAACACGAGGAGCGCTTTAGGTCGGGAGGCATCCAACGAAGATGCTCGCAATAGAAAATGGCAGTCGCATTGACTCACGCAGAGCCAACCCCAATGGCCCAATGACTCGGCGCCCCGTGAGGGTGGGCCACCCGGTGACGACGATTCCTCGCCTGCCGGCCGCCAGCCTCGTGCCTTTCACTTGGCAGAATTCTCGCTCTGTCCCTCCTGCTGCTGCTGCAGCATGGTCCGAGGAAGAGTCAGCTCAGGATCACGGTCACCTCACCAGTCACCACTTCAGGTACTAGCACTAGCAGTGAAATGTGAAATGTGAAATGTGGAGGGGGAATCGCATCCAAAATTGAGCTCCACGACGGAGAAAGGCGAAGCATCAGGTTCCCGTTTTAACGGCCACGGGACGGGAGCGAGCTGCGGGGCCGGCGCTGTTGACTATCACGGTGACGGTGGCTGATTGGTTCCGCCCAGTAGTGCTCGTCTCCATGTTCAAGATTCATGTGGAAGGATGGTAGAGTGAAAACGGATTATACACCGTTTTCCCACATTCGACCACGGCTTTTGAGGTTGAAACTTCGTATCACCGCGTCTAGTATATTTCGGAGCTAAACCTTCTGTCCCGTTCCAACTACACTATACACCAGTGTCTTTTTTTTCGATGTTCTTTCATGTGGTTTCAAGTAGGCTTTTCCAATGCGTGAGTGCGCAACTGACTCCATCCATCTATCCACGTAGACCACCAATTGAAATATTTGACTTTCCACTCCTAGCCGGAATTTTCAAGTTGGCAAAAAAGCCACATATAACATTAGCACTGTCTTCGATGCCCGCACGAGCACGATGTGTAGCTCCGCGATTCCAATTACCACTATCACCAGCACATCTCCTCCTCCCCGCGATGAGTGTCCGCGAAGGCATACGTCGCATGGAGAGACGGGAGAGCGGCGCGGCTTGAGGAGGCCGCCGCCGCAGGGGAAGGCTACTTTTTTTTCTTCTTTTCTTTGTATCGGTCTTGTTGTGCTCTAAAACCATATTTGAATAATTTTTAAACAAAATTCACTAAAAATCATTATAAATCAATGTTTATAGGAATATTTTCAGAATTTTCCAGCTAGTTCGTGCCTTCTGCGTTTGGAGCTATTAAACCCAAGGTTGTCGATTCCATTCCGGTACTGGCCGAAATGGCCGGTATGTACCATTCCGTCATTCAAATCGGTACCTACCAAATTACGTACCGTTCTGGTTTCAATATCGGTCAATACCGGTCTCATACCAGCCAATACCGGCCTATACCATCCATTCCGGTCAATACCGGTCATTCTGGTTAAAATTATATTTTGAATTTTTTTTAATATATGTGTTACATATTACTTATATTAAGGTATATATTATATTGTATTAAGCTATATACTATATTTGAGATATCAACGTATTCAAATATATTATATTTAATTATACCAATATATATTTTAAATACATTTATATTATTTTATTAGACTCCGAAATAGTACACCCGTATCAGCTGATACCGAAACATTTTATTCCAAGAGTCAAACCTGAATGGTCACCGAAATAGAATTAACAAGTTTGATTAAGCCCCTTTGATCAGCAATTAATTGTGCAGACGACCGATTCCACATCCAACATTGATCATGAAAGGCTCATCACGATGGACCACAGTTGTTGTCACTGTTATCTCCTGCACACTTTCCATTTTAGAGAGTGGTAGTAGCGATTACTATAGTGGATCCATCCTCTCTCAACAGCCACCAAATCTCTGCACAGTCTGCAGTAGTTTAATATAGGTCATTCTCTTCTGACAGCACCCCGGGTGTGTTGTTACAGCTTCAAATCTGATATGGAGATGGAAAAAAGTAGCTCTGCTTCCCTCGTAAAAAGTTAAGAACCTACGGTTGGTTTTGTAGAAATTAGATCCCTGCCAAACAGGCAAACAGCCCCGTGTATTGCCCAAAACGCAACCCGGTGAGGATCGAACAATTGATTTATTGGCTCTACAGCAGCTTCTTCGGCTCCGTCATGCGATCCTTGCAGACTATAGATCCATGGACCACACAAGTGGAAGACGAGATGCCCATCTGGTGACCAGCACCAATTCTTCTGTCTTTTAGTCATGTTCATTCTCAGTCACTCCCTTGCACAGTTGGACTCACCAGATACCATCACCTCCCTGTCCCTGTGAGGCATGGAAATGGTAGAATCCAATGTAGCAGGTAGATATTTTCTGCTTGAAAGATGGAAATTCCAAGTGGCAGCAGCATTTCTGAAGGGTTTGTTTTGGAATACGAGCACCAAAGACATTTTTTAAGCCAGACCACAGAAGTAGGTTAATCATACGAGCCGGGCAGTAATTGGCTAGCAACTGATCCAGTGTCGGGGACTGGTTAGGGGATGGTTGTCTGTTGCCCACAATAAGGATATATCCAAATTAAAATCAAAATTTTAAATCTAGCCTTTTTTTGCCCGGTGAAATGTTAATTCTGGGAATACCGGGGTTCCGTACTCTAGCTGAGACCCAACGCACCATCCATAACAGAATCGATGAGCATGTTGGGCAGCTGATGCGTACAGAACGAATTTATTTTCTCCACAATATGTGAAAATTGTGAAATAGGAGACCCCACCAACCATTGACTAAACGAATAGAGCAGGGAAGAAAGGAGGATGAAAGAAAGAATTGTTGGCCACTTACTCCAGAATGACATCGATTCCCAACAAGACATTCCTTCGGAGAGGTACATGTCCTTCGAGAGTGGACTAACCCACAATGATGGCCATCTAATCTGTTTGGTGTTTTTGCACTGCAGAGAAAATTATGCATGATTTGATTCGAAGGGAAATGAGAGACACAGAGGTCCACACAAGTAAAGGAACCAGCAAAGATATATCAAATTATCAACGGGGTAGTTGAATGCTTGAGATTTACATCGAGCTACAACGCGAACATGGTAAGCAGATCTGGTCTGGCTCAGCATGGTCCACAGGCTTGCTGAACACTTTTGCGGCAGCAAGTGAGCCAAGCAGACAGACAGGCCTTGTTACCATGTAGAACAAGACCGCTAGACCAGTTACTCCAAAACGAGCTGCTGGAGCTCTGGAAGTATGCCAGAAAGTATGGCTTAAGTTACAAGGAAATACTGATGCATTTGTAAGTGAAGGGGAGAAAGTGGGGGGCATGAAAGAGAATGGGAACGAAAGCAGACGATGTTGCCTGATGATTAGGCCCTGATCTCGGCGATTTTTCATGCAGATGACAGGAAGAGTTGAAAATATGGTGAGATGAATGGATAAAGGTTGTAATCAACTCCAACTCCAACCAACCAACCAACCAACATCTGCACACTTCAGTGACCAAATCTGTTGAATCGGTTCAATGGTACGCCCAAGCACAGCTCAACTCAAATTAATAGAGAAACAGACCAACCAGACCTCCTGTTGCATATACAATGTCAAAACAACAGGACGAAAGGGGCAATATTGATGGTGTTGCATCCTAAGATGATTTGTGTAAAGGTTGTGTAGGAGCTGTGCACGCACTTGTGAGATTTGAGGTCACTGAATTATCTGCAAGTTTCCTCTTTTTTAATCTAATCATATCCATTTTCTAACAAGGAGGATCTCAATGTTCAACATATGAGAAGTGGTACAACATGTCAATAAGGAACTTGACAACAGAAAGGCTGCTTGCATTGAGAACAAGCATGGGGCTAAAGAATGCCAAAGTGCCAAACTGCAAAAGAAACTCACCAGGAACTCCGCTGCATCATCTGGATGAATATAACGAAGATCCTGGATACATGCATGTAGACTAAAAGCAGCAGAAAGATTTTCTTTACAGGGTCCGTGATATGTTCTTGAACTCATTCAAGCAGGACAGCAAAATCTTTTGACGTTTCAGCAGAGACTGGCGCTCCTTCTGGATAGCGTCAACTGCACCAGGTGCCACAAACATGTCCATGAACTTATCGTCATTAACAGCAAACAGCTCAAAACCAAGTGCCAAAAACAACCGCTCACGACTGCATTGCATAAATCAAGTAAGCATATCAGAAAAGAATAAAACTCGTGCAAATTGGACGGGCACAGATTTAAAAGGCTAGCATCTGCCAATCATGCCATCTATAATTCTATTAATAAAAAGGATGGAAATGGTTTTATTTACAACCATGCTATCTATGATTATAGATGCACTAGCAGGCTAGCAGTTATTCCATAAATATACACACAGTCCACGTCCAAAATTGACTACTGCTGTATTCATGACATGGTATTCTACATTTTGCCTTATCAATTATAGCTATTAGTGATTCAGGTGTTTATTCTTGAAAATCCAAATATTTCACTCATTTACTAGCTAGATAAAGTTTCATGGGAACCATGGGGAACTTGGAACTTCTGGCTTGTGAAAGTATTTGATGCACATCTCACAAATGAAAGTGGCTGGTGTATATGTGATCAGTTATTAGTGGTTGAATTGTCAAATATGAACTCAGCTAGTAAAAACATCAACGACAGCATACAACTCAGCAGTCAGTGGGTTAACGATGTGACCAGGTAGTCGAATACATCAATTATTGTAGTTTAAATAATATAGTTAATACCAAACTGAACGGGCATAAAGAGAAATAAATGTGTATATGTACATAATTATAAGTCCAGACATACCATGGTGTTAAAAATCCAGAGTTCAATGCGGAGGGAACATTCCTTTCAATCAGGACTTCTCGCATTTTAGCGAAATACTGAGCTGATATTGAGCATATGCTGGAGTATGATGACCCTGATTTTGATCCCAAGTCATCAGCACCAACCATGGCATTGTTATGGTGATTCCTGTTTGCGTATGCTGCTATCCTTGCATGTCTTTTTCTCGCACCACCATCGTTCAAGTTTCCATTATCTTTCTTCTTGCCACCATTCATATCGACAGGCAGATCAGGAGAAGGTGTCTCAGGAACTGTCAGCTGGCTTTCTCTAAGAACTTCCTTTGACTCATTCCCTTTAGCAGGTGGTGTCATGTGTTGATGATCTTTTGGTGGCACATTCTCCTGAGCTTCTTCAAGGGCAGAACCGCTGTCTGATAGGTCAAAAGATGTAACTCCAGGGAAGTTGTTAAACCTGTGCATGGAGTTTGCTACAGACCCAACACCAAGGAAGTCGTTCTCATAACAAATATGGGAGTAGGGACTCGTAACTGAATCAAGGTGATGCCGCACTATCTGCTTGCATTGCTTGGACAAATCCTTGACAAATTTATAATATGAACAGCGCAGAGCAGCAAGGAAGCCAACATATCCATCCATATCTTCAACATTTTGATTATCTGCCAGGGAAAATATAAATAGGAAGTATGAGAACAATTTAACATTTTGATTAGTGTCCTAATGCCTAAATGTAACATGCTGCACAAAGAGATTCTAGTTATCACCAAATATGGCCACAATCAGTTTCAAGGTGAACTTGTCTAAATGGCACCAATGTAATTGTAGGAAATGAGATGAACACCACACAGCAAAATCCAAATCTTACATTTTGAGTCTTGATAGCGGCATCGTTCCATTGCAAGGTCAAATAGACTTTGCAGGACAAATGCAAGCCGATCACATGCTGTATCGATAAGGGGAGAAAGCCATGATCGTGTAGCTGCACGTGCTATCTCAGCTGCTGCCTCAATCAACCCACTACTCCCACCTCTTCCAGCATGCGCTAGTAGTATGTTTGCAACCTAAAGACATCAATATCACAGATTAAGCAAACTTCCATAAAATTTTGCACGTATGTAGTTCAAATATAAAACATACCTTCTCCCTTGAAACTTGTGGGCACTCCATTGAGTATGTTGCACAGCGGAATTCATGCATTACTCTCTCAAAAGCAGCACCACCATATAACTTAAGACTGGAGTTGGGAGATTTTACAGGCATATTGATGCCAGGCCAACTGCCTATGCCACTATGCATCTGTTCCTCTTCTGTAGTTTTCCCCCATAGCTCTGGTGCTGGATCAGCCGCTCCATCAAGTAGTGCGCGCTTTGATAAAGAAATATAGTTTCAATTAGTTCTAGCACAAAAATTAGCAACTGCGATAGAATAAGTGTTAAGAATAGAGTGTGTCTTGTGTGTATACCAAATGTGTGCAGATAGAAGCAGCATGAAGCATGGCAGATCTTCTCAGCTGAGAGACATCAGATGTAGCTTGCAGTTTGGAGTCCAGTCTAGATAGATCCATTGAAACTTCACTGCATCTCTGCTCTAACAATGCCAGGGTGGCTGGAGCTGCTTCTTTGTATCTCTTCTGAAGTTCAGATTCCAGGTATTTCCTGAGACAGCTAAATCCAATGTATGGTCCATATTTCTCTTCATTGAAGCCACCCTTAACACCATCTCGCAAGTGACGCAACACATCGATATCAACCTGGCAAATTTGCCTCCGGAACTCCTCGTTTGAAATCGTCCCACGGTCCTTTGGAAGAGCCACAAAGAACGGGTGGATGTTATCCCCAAGGTAGCCACTCGCGCTCAAGTAGCTATCGACTTCCCAACGCTCTGTAAATTCCTTCAAATGATCAAGACCACAGACAAGTTTATCATACACAGCATCGATGCAAATCATAGTTCACACTTCACAGCCAAGACATCATTTGACCTTTATGTACAACTTGTTGATTGCTCTACATGCATACCTTGAGGCGGTTATCAAACTTGGAGATGACGATCATTGTGCGCCTGAAAGTGGGATCTATCTCTCTAATGGCATCCAACCAGAGCGACGAGCACCACTCCACGCTGCTTTGCTGGAGGAACAGAAGGAGGCGGTGAGGCGGGCTTGCCAGTGACTTCACCATCGAAAGGATCTCTTCTGGAGTGCTCTCTGGCTCGCCTTTCTTAGCCTATAGAAAACACACAATTCTATCAATTAGCCAAGTAACAACCACTCTAAGAACATAACTGTCAGACCAAGCAATATTCTTCATCGAGGTATCAGAAACCACAGTTTAACACGCAATCTTACTCCCTGAGGTATGAGAAGTCCCCGCAATTTAACCATCAATCATTTTCACTAAGGTACGAGAAAGTGCAATTTCACATATTACCTACCTTAAGCACGAAGCCTGGAGTGTCAATGATGGTGAGGTTGGGGCAGTGGGCGTACTCCGCCCTCATGACGATGGGCTTGGACGAGACGGCGGCCTGGATCTTCCGGAGGTGCGTCTCGGTCCGCTGTTTGATGAGGTCGGCGATCGCCGTGGCCAGAACCATGGGGCTCCCGTACTCCTCCGAGTCCTCCTCCTGAAATCCGCCACACAAGTAAGGCTGATGAGCCGTTCTCTCGACTAAACTTGATCTGAGAGAGCGGCGACGGGGTGGATCCTTATGGGAAGACGCGGAACACGAACCTGGAAGCGGCACCGGGGATCGAGGGCGGTGGGGTCGTGGACCATCTGGAGGACGAGGGGGCGGCGGGTCCCCATCTCGACCTCG
>KE371404.1:22236-38369 GCA_000418225.1 Zizania latifolia | reverse complement strand
CATATTTAATCATATTGATATATATTTTAAATATATTTACTTTATTTTATTAGACCCTAAAATAGTATACCGGTATCGGTCGGTACTGAAATATTTTATTCTAAGAGCCAAATCGAAGTGGCCACCGGAATAGAATTAACAAGCTTGGTAATGTGTAATACCCAGGGTTTAATAAAAAGTATAAAAAATATTACTTTTTAACCGTTACTCCGATGGACGATCGGGTTCCGTGGTTGCGGAGTACTCGTCGAGTAGATTCTATTTTTATAATTATTTGTCGAAATTAGGTTTCGTATGAGGTCGTAATAGGTAATTTAATTTAGACTGTTAGATTAGGGAAGGCTATATATATAAATAATCTGTTCTCAGATCGATCTCTTCTCCACCCAACATGCAGCCACCTCCTTCCTGTCCACCCAACGTCGACTCCTCTTCTTCCATGCCACCGCCAGCTCCCTAGTACGTGTTTAAGGGTGATTTTGATGCCTTAAGTCGTGGTTAAGAAGGATTAGAGAAAGGGTTTGGGCGTTGATTTTCGGATTGGACGCTTTCTGTGTAGGCAGATTTATAGTGTTTCTGTATTTCGATTATTAGTCAGTCAAAATGATTTTTCCTGGAAAAACGTATAACTAGAAAGTTGTAGATATCGTTTTTATATATCATATGGTAAAATTTGGTATCTTTTTTATATATAGTAGATTGATCTGTTTTTTGAGGGGCTAAATAGCAGAATTAGTTTTTTGCACCTATATACAAAGTTGTAGAGCTTTTCCTAAGATTTCCAGATTGATAAAGTGCGTATTGATTTGATAATTATAACTCGAGATATCATTGTTTTTCTATCAGCTATCTGTTTTATCGTTAGAAATCTTAGTCAAAGTTCAGACCTTGATTTGTCTATCTTAATGGATTTTTATATACAAGTTTATAACTCTCATATGATTGTCTACATTTTCATGAAGTCTGAGTTTTTTCTCATGTTCGGTGTAGCGTCTATAAAATTGTGAACTGTCATTGTCTAAATTTTAGACAGTTTTTAAGCCTATTTTCAAGTGTGAAATATGCCATTTAAATGATAGAATTAAAATGTGGTTAAACATGAGAGTTGTAAGTTATTTTCTATAGATGCTCAAGACTTATTTATTTATTAAGTTTGGGTTAGAGATTTGAAAGTTGCGTCCAAAACAACGAAGGACCTACGCTTTTAGTATTTTATCGGGATGTCCGATGTTTTGGGTTTTAGAGTTTTTATACTGAATAATAGTGGAGCTTATATGCGGGATAGTCTTCTGAGTGTTGTTTTATGATTTAGGTGTGGAGTCTTCTAGCAAAGCGACTGAAAATCTAGGTTATCGCTACGGTTAAGGCAAGTATATGACGAACTATTTGTTTGTGATGAATGAACCACTTTGCTCTACTTCCCATATTTATATATGCATGTAATTGTGTATGCTCTTGATGTTTGATTTCTGATTTTATACTTCAAGTTGGTTTGAAGTTCTCGATGCCATTCGTATTTCAATATTCTGGATTCTTATTTTATTCAAGTAATTCAAGCACCATGCGTAGCCATGGAGTATTATTTGCTTTTTTATTCAGGATCCTATGAGTAAGCATTGGCCCCACTTACTCGGCTTACCAGTAATGCTAAAAGAATATTCATGTGTGTCCGGGATAAGAACTACCACTTCAATTCGAGTTTATCTATTTATGACGAAAATAATGGTTTTTGATTCATGCATGTCTGAGATGGGAACTACAATATCTGGATTTTTGATTTTCTAACACACGAGGATTTTTTTACTGGTTTCTTAATTCAATTGTATTGTGTGTGTTTTCTAGTTTTATAGTGTACTTGCTAAGTATTCTTTACTCACTCTTGTATTTTATTTGGTTTTTAGGCATTCAGTGATAAGAGCATCTTGGGTCGGGGTGTAGCACCTTCATCACACGTTACTTTGCACGACATATATATCTTAACTTAGTTGTAATAAGTAATGTAGCTTAATTTATGCTTTTAGACCCTTGAGTCGTTATTCGTGTTATAGTTTGTCTTTAGGATAGTTTGCGGTGTTTGGTTATAGTTTTGAAGTTGTGGCTGATTGGATATAATAAAATCTTATAAACTGCCTATTGTGGATGTCCATATTATAGGGAAAACTTTGCCGAAATTTTGAGTAAACTTTGAACTTAGATAATTTTTAGTGTTTGGTATGGTATCTTGGGTATGTGGATACCTGAGGTGTTACATAATGAGTAGTAACTCTGTTGGGGAGTCCGTGTTAATTTTAACTTTATGATAGTTTGCCTAATAATTTCTCTTGCTTTTTATACAAGTTGTTTCAGTCTTTTTAACTCTTTCTAGAATACAAGTCATCTTATAACTGCTATACATATTTGTTATCTTTTTTACATATTTACTCTTGTCAACTAAATGCCACTATCTCACAAATAAATAAACCATCTTATTCCAAATCAGAATAAATAAAGGACAACAAGGTCATTTGAGCTGATTTTTATTAATTCTTATGCACAAGAGCTAGCGATGTATAAAGGGAATCAAAGAAAATAATATTGTGTACATAATATTATCGTATAGTACAAAAGTTATATAATTAGATTTAATATCTAAATTATTGTACTAATATCAATAATCTAAGGGTTGGGTAATAATATTTTGTGCACAATAAAATCATACATCCTTTGATTTCTTGTATAAATTGTTTGAGTCTTACACACAATAATTACTAAATTAACTCAAATGGTTTTGTTACGGTTTATTATTCTGCTTTACAAAATATGGATTGTTTGTTTGTGAGAGAAATAATATTTATTTAACAAGAGTAAATATAAAAAAGATGAAAAAACCTATAAGTCCAAATCGACATATATTTACAAAAGAGTTGAGAAAGTAAAAACAACTTATACAAAAAAATCAGAGATAATATATTATAAAAATTGTTTAATCAGATTCACAATCTAAATTATTATACTAATATCATATATCCAAAATTATTTGTTTTAATTTATTTGAAATTAATAATTAAAATATATCTACCTCAAAAAAAATTAAGAGTATTCGCCACCGGTATAGTTGAGTCCTATTTGGCCTAGTCGTATCACTCACTCACCGGTATAGCCAATACATGTTGGACAATCCATATCATGCATGCAAAGTTTATGTATTCCATATTACTTAGAAACTAATCCTAAACCTAATTATTTAAAAACATACTGGTTATTTAATACTCCATCCGTCCTATAATATTATAATCTATGATTAGATTTGATATTTTATAGTACAATAAATCTGAATAATTCATTATACTATAAAATATTAAATCTGATCATAAGTTATAAAATTATGGGACGGAGAGAATATAACATACTTTTGGTGTTAGTAGGAACTCACGTGAGAATTGGTTTTCTCATATTTTATTATTTAGCATAGTAACACATAATTTTTTATTTATATAATATACCTCAATCATTCCATAATATAATAATTTAGTATTAATGGAATATTTTATAGTATAACGAATCTGAATTATGATACGAAACAGTATTATTTAATTTTACATAAATCGTGTCGGTGTATTGAGACCATGCTTAGCCCACGGATATTGGACCATGCTTAGCCCACGGATATTGTATTTTGCAATTGCAGGTGTAGAGCGGTGGGCCAGTCAATAGGTGGCTGCAGCCATGCGCCTTTCCCACGTGGGAAGCGTACCCGTTTGCCTGATACGTCCATCGCAAGCTGACTCGGACGGAGCCCACCACCATCTCCATTGATTATTCCAGCATTTGTCCACGTAGGCATCCACTGGGACGGTCCAACTTTTCAGCTCTAGTACAGCACTGTTGTTTTTTCCCCCTTTCTTTCTCCCGAATAAATAATTGTTGCACACACCACTTGGCACTTGCACCTACCAGCATTTTGGTCGTTCCGTTCGAACACGATTCCATTTTTATTTATATTTTGTTAGCTATTTGTTTTATCGGCCAATGTTATAATTATTGTTATAGCAGTTGGTTGTTGCTGTGAACTACTGGCGCTAGGGGGGGCGAAGTTGGCGAAAAATAAAAATGTACATGCGTTAAGCTTTGTGAATTGATTTTTTAGTTATGAGGTACGGTTATTCAATGTATGAGCATATATTAATTTCATTAGAGAAATCATGAGCCACGGGTTGACCATATAAAATCACAAAAAACTTAATATGTGTGTGTTTTTTGTTTTTAATTTTTTAATCATGCCATATTAGCAAAAGAGATGTTTGTTATGCCTTATTCGGTATAGTTTTAGATCAGAATTTTGTTTTTGAGGAATGACTATATAAAGCCTCCTTACCCACACGGGTGTTGTTGTTCCTAGTGAAAAGAACAAGTCACCATTGTCCATTCCTTTAAAACATCCAAAGTGATTGAGTTTTGTCAATGTCCTTCTCTACTTGCACACTTAAACATCTTGTAAAGTGCCACTCTCATTTTAAGCTCAAACAAGGTGTCAATTTCGCCTCTCAAACTCCCACATTTGGCTCCGGTTGCACATGCACCGCTAGCTCATTTCGAAAGGAACAAAAAGAACTGCAAAGACGACTGCAATCAACAAGCATTTCATCACCAACCAACCTCAGCTCCATTAAAACTTGTTAGCTTCTGCAGCTTTTCTTCGTGTTGCTTAGCTCGCAGCTTTGTCATCTTTTCCTCCTTTGAAACCCTATCACTGATCACTCCCTCTCTCAAGTGGGAGAAAAGAAAAGGTGTAAAGCTGCTTGCATGGTTGGTTGCAAGGCTAGCGCGCGCGTGGGTGGGGTTGGGCCCACGTGGGTCACAGAGATGTGGGCCCATAGCTGGACCTTGGTAATTAATCAGCAAAAACTTTTTAAATCTCTGTCTCATAATATAAGCGATTAGATTATTCAAATTTTATCTTAAAATGTAAAAAAATTAGAGTGCTATTTGTTTCATGAACTATTCTTATATACTGTACCTCTTATGAAGTAAGAATGTCATAGTTTTGTACTGCAGTTTGTTACCTCATGAGGTATGTGTGGTTGATACAATGGCGTCGCGTTTAATTTGACGATGTATGTACGTTACTATCTCTACTATATAAAAGACTCTAGTGATGGTGAATCTGCCACCTACCACCACTATTAGAGTTGGTATGATCTTTTGTGGATGAGTAAATATATTACTTTTTATGTGGCTTGGATATTTGTGTATTGATGTTTGTGAGTAAATGGTACATATTTTCTCCAAGAAATACATATACTTTTGATTTTTTAGAACTAATAATATTTTTAAATCCCTTGCAATGCATGAGTATTGGGCTAGTATCATCGTTACAGAGAAAGCGATATATACTTGCGTCGGTTTTATGTCATTAGCGTTGACGGTTTTAGATATATTTCGATCTGTTCTAATTCTATAGTATAGGTTGAGAGTTGTTCACTCATATAAAATGTATAATCTATTAAATATTTTATTTGTTGATTATCGTAGACGAAACAATTGTATACCATGACTATGAGATATCTTATATATCAAATCTCGTCTCGCTCCTATATATATATTTAGAATTTGGCTCAGGACTAGAAATTTTAATTTTCTAAATTTCTCATGACATGTGTTATGGATGGTTTTTGTCAAGATCAAACCGTATGTTATAATTATAGTCCAGCATATCCAAGACTCCTCTCTGGCAAATGATCAACCATTTAATTTGTCAATCATGCTCTCATGCGTGTGCACACCTACGTACGCTAACGCAGAGCAGATATATACCAGATGGGCATGACTACATACATGAGTAATGTATTAGGTTCACGCATACGTGTGTGTGCCTCTCAAGCATACTGTTCTTGTCCCCTATGAATCCTCCTCTTTTACAAGAAAAAAAAACGATAGGAAAAGTTATATCTATGCTGTAAAAAATGGAGCTAGCGTTAGAAATTAGAGATGGATGGAAGAGTACTGAAATTATTCCTGGTTTTTTCACGGGAGATATCAGTTAGACTTACATGTTGTGGGATGGTTGTAGATAAGTTATACAAGGACACTAATTAGATACACCTTATTAGCATATATACATAGGGATTTTTATAGTACGTTGTTATCTCTTAAAGAGATAAGAGATTAAATCAATCTCAGCCGTTGGTTAGAAAAAAAAGAGTAGATAAGACGTCGATTTCTTTAAATCATTATATCAGGGTGATTTATTATCTTTTAGAAGGTAAAATATTGATTTCTTTTAATCATAACCGTTAGATCTATAAAAATAAATAGTCTTTATTAATTTGATGTACGTTAAAATTTAAAGTATACATACATACTTAATTGTCTACTTATATTATATGCAAGTTAGTGCCACATGGACCATGGATAATATATGTTTTGAGGGCTTCTCTCATCACACATTGGTGGGCCCACGCATGGCTGTAGTGTTACATGCATACATGATATATGTTGCTTGTTGCATATGTATGTTGGGCGATCAGAGTCAGCGAGTAACATGCACCAAAAAAGTTTCAATCTTTGGGACAGTATGTAGAGACCACACACGTGACAAAAGAAGCTTAGGGACCATGCGTACATGCAAAGGGGTGGATCTAACGTTTAAGATGCATTGTCATATAATATCAATATATACTTAGTCCAAGTAATCTCTTCTAATTCAAATTTAAATGTTAATAACATAGTATGGCATATCAATAGTCGATAATTAAGTTTGTGATGACACTGTTAATCTAAAATTTTATAATATTATATATATAGACAGATAAATATATGTATTTTGGAAACAACAAAAGAAGCAGAATTTTGTGTGATTCTACTCCTACAACTACCAACAAAACCTAACAACAGGGTAGGCTACCTGTGGTTTTCGATCAGTCATCTAGCTAGTATCCTTTTTGATGGCTTTACTGACTAACCAAGGGATTGTGATGAGGCATAGAGGACTATACAAGCTAGTAGAATCGGTAGAGGTAGGTTTTTTTTTCTTAATGAGCATGTCCATGGAAATATAAAGGGATTGAGACAGAATGTACAAATCTTTCAAATTTGATGTCATATTTGGGACAACCAATTATTATGTCAGCTCATGTGCTAGTTTTCTAGCAAAGGAAGTAAAAAATCAATTCATATGAATTTTTCAAGCTTCAATCATATGTTCCAAATAACTTACATAGGAAAATTTTCAAATGATTTGAACACTTCAAAATTTCCACAAAATTCCTTCAATCCAAGAGAGCCCTTAAGCCTAATTGACCTGGTTTCGCCACTGTGCCTAGCGACGTTTCTAGTGTGCCCCACAATTTCTAAGTGTGCGTAAAAGACGTATATACGTGCGTATGCATGCTTGTGCGTTACAATCTGTACTGATACTGAAGAAAATCAAGTACCCCTACATTGGTTAAGAATTTCTGGATCATTCTAGAAAGCTGAAACATATCACACTTGATTAGTTGCAATAACCATGCAATTTATACGTTTTTTAATGGGAATGTAATTCTTGACGTGATGCTTTTTCTCTCTCTTTTTTTCGAGAAAGAATGGCTTGTAAATTGTAATGTAGAGCATATGAACAAAGTTTCTGTAAATGCAGCAAAGACGGGCCGAATTACCTCCCTATTTATAAACCGGCCCAGCAAAATGACGAGGAGGCCCACAGGTTACGCGACGTCGAGAAATAGTCCAAATGTTTTCGAGAATTTAAGTTCCGGTCCCTGAAATATTACAGGTGAGTCCCTAGAGCGTCTTTTCCGAGTCCTCAAGTTTCAGGTTTTCTTACCACAAGGTCCTGGTGGAGTGGTGGTGCAGACTTTGTATTACAGATGAGTCCCTGGAGGGTCTTTTCTGAGTCCTTAAGTTTCAGCTTTTATTTCAGAAAAGGTCCTTTAGTTGTCTTCAATTTTATGTATTTATGCGCCGCTCCCTTGCGTGGCGGCGTGCAGCCTTTGTATTACAGATGAGTCCCTAAAGGGTCTTTTCTGAGCCCTCAAGTTTCAGGTTTTCTTGCGAAAACATCCCTCTATTGTCTTGAATTTTATGCATTTATGCACAGGTCTCTGGCATGTAGCCTTTGTATTACTAGCTGAAAATAGAGTTGGATGCCACAGTAGAACAGCCATGCTTGTATATATTTACTCCATACAATTCTTCTAAAATTGTATGGACGCTGAAAATTCGATTTCATGTTTTGCTTGAAACACTGAATGCAAAAGTAGCTGCGCATGAAATGTGATTTGTACGGTGCCAGTGACGTCTAAGCAAATTCTTCTTTGTGAAATGATCGAACACCCTTGCTCTTAACTATAACCCAAACATCCGACTGCATTTTCCAACTGAAATGGAAAATGACTACCGAAATGGAATTGTACATCCAGAATAGACCTAAGAAAACATGATCCCAGGCGGATACTTGACATGTTCCCCCTCACCTAGGCCCATCGCAATCGCAAGGGAAGCTCACAAGAGAAGCGAAACAAAGATTTGCTTTATTGGGTATGAGACGGTGTTCTCCCTCGCCTAGGCTCGTCGCAAGGGAAGCAAAAACCAATATTTGCTTTATTATGTATCAAACAGGAATTGCGAGCAAATAAAATACCTTTTAAAAGCATTAATACAGTCACATAGATAGTAAATACGTGAATGCGATGGACTAAAAAAATCTGCGGTTCCTAATGGAATAGGTAACAAAGCTACTTTGCCGCCTACTGCTACTAACTCGCCACCTCCATTAAGCTGGTAAGAGGTGACCAGAGACTAAAGATGAGCTGCTACACAATTCTTTGCTAGAGGCGTAGAGCTGGTTCGACTATCTGCTTCCTTTTTGCTAAGTTGCAAATGCTAACGCTTCTACGTTTCTAATCATGCAAAAGAAAAACTTTAACTGTTATGGCAAATTTTATGCAAGTAGTTGTAACATATCATGGCAATTTTTGGAAATTCAATTGCTTTAGAGACACAAGAAGAACAAGTGAATAGCATTGGATAGAAAGATTTGATTTTTTTTTGAGCAAAATTTGAATATTTTACAGACGCCTCCAAGTCACCGGTTGTCAGAGAAGGAACGCTCCATCCTCGCGCCAAACCTCTGGGGCTTCGACTCCTCGCCGGAGATGCGGCCGGAGACCTCGCTGCTGGAGCCATCTCCTCCTGCCCCTCAACCCCTCGCGTCCCCGCTACTTCCACGCGCCCCGGCATCCACACCTCCCGCGCCGCCATGGCGGGAGCAGCTCACCCTCCGCGGCGTCGCCGTCGCGGCGGTGCTGGGTTCGCTGCTGTGCGTCGTCATCCACCGCCTCAACCTCACCGTCGGCGTCATCCCGGCGCTCAACGTCGCCTCCGGCCTCCTCGCCTTCTTCCTCGCCACGGCGTGGCGGGGCGCCGCAGAGAGGCTAGGGTTCAGCCCGGGGAGGCCGTTCACCAGGCAGGAGAACACCGTCATCCAGACCTGCGCCATCGCCTGCGGCGGCCTCGCGTTCAGCGGTACGCGGCTCCCCACCGTGGTCCGAACCAGGACTCCTCACTCCGGTGGATTTTCGCGATCTTGAGAAAGGCGTGTAGTTTTAAACCGAAATTGGATTGGGAAATTGAGGATTTCCTATCTCATTACACGTAGAATAATCTAAGGTCAATGATATATTGGCGAGAGTAAATTCTAAATTTCTATCTAAATAGATGGTACATGATCAAAATTTTCCTTTTTAAAAAAAATCAGACACAAGAGTGCATTATTTGTTGCTTAGGGTACTGCGAAATTTCATATATTTAGCGATCTTCATAAGCTGTTAATATGAGTCGGAGGTGTTTTCTAGTGTTAACTGCTGCATTTTACAGTGGATTTCTACTTTCTAGAGTATTTACAGAACATGTGTTCCATCTTGTTAGGGTGCTCGGCCTCGTATATCTTTGCGATGGACCAGAAAACTTATGAGCTTATTGGACCAGACTATCCAGGTAACCGGGCACAAGACGTTAGAAATCCTTCTCTTGGCTGGATGATCAGTTTCATGTTCCTCATCGCTCTAATTGGGCCATTTAGCATTGTCATGCTGCGAAAGGTATAATTTTTTAGTTGTCTAGAAATCTCACAAATGCAATGTAAGAAGGAAGGATGCTACTGAATTACTATCTGCTTTACCTTTTGTTGCTACAAACCGTGTTCATGCACTGACAGCACTGTACTTTGTAGTACTAATCAGTCAAGATGTCACATAGAACCTTTGCCTCTTGGGCCTTAGCTGTATAGTATGTGCAGTTCTTTTTCTTAAAAATCAATTTACAGAACTGTAAAACACTCTGCATACTGTTGCAGGTAATGGTACTTGATTATAAGCTCGCATTCCCTGGTGGGACTGCAACAGCTCTAATGATTAATAGCTTGCATGGAAAAACAGAAGCTGATCTTGCAGGGTAAGGCAATGGATACTCAAGAAAGTTTTCATAACAGGACGCAATGTATTTTACAATTCATGGTTGCAAGTCTTTTCATGCTGATGCATAAATCAATAGCTTATTCTACACTGGAGAACCAATCATGAGAATACATATGACATGTCATTCATGACACATGATTGCTCATGTTCCACCCTAATGATTGGCACAAGATAATACAAACTGTATCTGCTGCGTATATATATGGCTACATATTTCTTAAGAAGAAAATCATATATGCTTAATTGGAAATACTTCGTCTATGCGCACTATTGTCCCATCTCCAAGGCTCATGCTTATCCTGTTTTGTGTTATTGTTTCACAGAAGGAAAGTTCATTGTCTTGTGAAGTATATGGGTCTTAGTTTTGGCTGGAGCTTCTTTAAGTGGTTTTTCAGTGGTGTTGGTGACTCTTGTGGTTTTGACAATTTCCCAGCATTTGGAATTGAAGCTTTTAAGAATACGTAATTTCTCAATGCCCTTTTTTCTCTATCCTCATGTATACAAATTTATTGCCGTGACTTTCCTCACTGCACTGGTCAATTGCAAGAAGCTATGGATGATACCAGTGGATGCGTTTATTATTGCTAGATGTTATATCCACCATTTATTTCGAATCTGACTTTTTTTATTACCAGGGAACATCTGTGATCACAAGACTCTCTACTGTATTAGATAATATGTACAAACTCAGATAGACTAATTCATTTTATGATTTTAGAGTTTAAACCTTTCTGAGAACAATAATTTAAGAATCCCTATCTGCATTACTTGACTGTTCAGTTTATTGTGGCACTGTACTAGACTACTAGTGATGTTTTTGAAAACTAAACATAAGAAGGTGCAATATCATTATATTAATGACTAGTGTGTCACATGGTATGCTGTAAGAGTCATGTTACAATAATGATGCACATTTTCTGGTAGCGACAAATGCTCATTTACAATTCTAAACTTGAAATTGATACAGTGAATTATAATATGTAATGTGTGTTCAAGTTCAGAATGTCCCATGTGCCAACCAAGTTAAGAATGACTTATTTCCCTGAAGTTGTATTTTCTCATATTTTGGCAGGTTTTATTTCAACTTTAATCCTAGTTATGTTGGGTATGGTCTTATTTCCCCTCATATTGTCAACTGCTCAGTTTTTCTTGGGTCAGTCATGTCTTGTGGTTTTCTTTGGCCATTTATCACTATGCAAGCTGGTGATTGGTACCCAGAGAACCTTAGTAGCACTGACTTCAGAGGCCTATATGGGTATAAGGTACATTCGTTATCCTTCATATCCATTATGTTTTATCTGGTTCTCTTTGGGTCAATTTTACTAGTTGAATCTGCCACCATTTTTCAAGATCATTCACTGGATCTCTTTGAAGAGATTCTCTTGGCAACCAACTTTCCTACTGTCAGTAGTCAGTACCATTGAAGTAAATTCTTGTTTCTTTGATCTGTGTAGCGATTCTGCACATTAAAAATTGTGGAAATGATCATGGTTGATTTTCTCACAATTGTTCATATCCCTGCAGGTTTTCATAGCCATTTCAATCATCCTTGGTGATGGTCTCTACAACTTGATAAAAATGTTTCTTATTATTGCAAGGGAAGTCTGTAATGCGCAATCAAAACAACATGATCTGCCCATTCAAGCTCTTCTTGAAGGTAATCTCAAGAATAGCTCATGACGTACCCTGGTAACAAATTAAGCTATTTAGTGGTCATTAAAAGTTTTTGGTTGGACTCTGGAGAACAGTTGTTTTACAATATCGTGGCTTTTTTCTTCTTTGCCAATTCATAAAGGCTTACTGTTTTCACATGTATGTTGCTTTTTTTTTTTTGCTTTCATTTGCCCTACCTTTGGTCACTGACATCGTTTGGTGGTATTTTCCAGATGACGAGGACTCCAAACAATTAGGGAATGAGAAACTTCAAACTGAGATCTTCCTTAAAGATGGCATACCTACTTGGCTTGCTGTTTCTGGTTACATTGCACTTGCAGCAATATCTACCGTGTCTGTGCCCATCATATTTCCCCAGCTGAAGTGGTATCTTGTCCTTGCCTGTTACTTCCTTGCTCCTGCCATTGCCTTCTGCAACTCCTATGGAATGGGCCTCACAAACTTGAACCTTGCACCCACCTATGGCAAGATTGCACTCTTCGTGTTTGGGTCGCTTGTCGGCCGTGATGGTGGTGTCATTGCTGGCCTTACATCATGTGGCATAATCATGTCAATTGTCTGCTCTGCAGCTGATCTCATGCAGGACTTCAAGAGTGGCTACCTCACCCTGTCCTCGCCTCGGTCAATGTTTGTCGCCCAGATGATTGGAGTTGTTCTCGGGTGCATCATTGCTCCACTCACACTATGGCTCTTCTGGACAGCCTTTGACATTGGTGACCCTGATGGTGAGTACAAAGCCCCGTTTGCCATCATCTTCAGGGAGATGGCCATTATTGGCATCAAAGGCTTGGCAGCCCTGCCAAAGCACTGCCTTGAGATCTGCTGCGTGTGCTTCTTGGCCGCATTGATCATCAACCTCCTCAAGGATGTTACACCAAGCCATGTCTCCAAGTTTATCCCCATTCCAATGGCAATGGCTGTGCCGCTCTACGTCGGTGCATATTTCGGCGTGGACATGTTTATAGGGACTCTGATCTTGTTCGCCTGGCAGAAGATGAACCGGAGAGAGGCTGATGACTATGCAGTAGCAGTTGCGTCAGGCTTGATCTGTGGAGACGGGATTTGGAGCATTCCGTCTGCTGTTCTGTCCATCCTGAGAATTGATCCACCGATCTGCATGTCCTTCAGGCCATCTTCAACTTCTATGTGAGAGGATGGATCTTCAACTTCAGCAACCAGGTCAAAATAAAAACAAATCAGCATTTAGTACTTCCTATTTACGGTATGTGCACCCTCATAAGCCTAACCTATACGTCTCTAGTCCAGAAATCAATTTATAAAGTCTAAACAAAATATGAATGGTTAAGTGATACACCCTACTCTATCTTTCGCTAGCTTCGCCCATGTTTGGAGCCAAGTTCATGCCTTTGTATGATTAATAGTTGAATCTCTGTAAATGCATCCATCCATACAATGTAGATATGTGTTTGTGTATCATTTCTTCTGTGTACAACGTTGTATAGAAATTTTGGCCTTGAGCCATTGTTCCTGATGACAGGCACTGCGTTGCACATGTAAATACACCCACATCCTTTCTCCATTCTTTCAGATCTTCTATCTTCACTAGTTTGTCGCTGATATTTCATTTGCAATGAACACCAACATCATCATCACTCACTCTTCAAAATTATACACACTACCTCTGCTAAAAAAAGTGCATATTGTTCCATATTATGTGATAGACTGATAGTTAAACTGAAAAATATTTGAACCTGATTTTATTGAAAGTAACTAATTTTTTGATGTAAAAAATGATGTTAATAGATTTACCCTTAAAATTACATAGAGACTGACATAGGTTCCAATCGAATTTTCATACGTTCGTATTGAATTATAGATTCATGTCGTCAGTTCCATTGCAGCTACACTCCTACCCCCATTCGTAAACGCTTGTCAATTTTAACTGAGCTATTAAGTTTTTACCGGCAATTTCGTTTCTAAAAAGATTCCCAATATGAAACTATTTTAGTCCAAAAATTCGATTTTTTCAATTTAGAAAAATGTATTCTAATTCAGCTAAAATTTTGCTGAAAATATAAAGATTATGTAGAGTTTTTTGCCACTGAAAATTAGTGCAATTCTCTTTTTTGCCACCATCGTGTGATCAAAGTAATTTGATAATACCCAACCTATTCACTCGAGCACAGGGTCATATATTTCCTCACAAAATTTCCAAAATTTCAGGTTTAGTCAAAAAAATTCGATTTTTTCAATTTAGAAAAATTATTCTATTTCAGATAAAATTTTCTCAAAATTTAAAGAGCTGTGAGAGTATCTCTTTTATCCGGAGGGCGGAACTGATTTAATCTCAGTTTGCCGCCGAACTGATCAAAGATAGCTCATGGCCACCTGTCGTGTTAAGAAGCTCACAGGTAGCCCTGTTCATCTACTACTCCGTGCCACGTGTCCGGCCACCCGTGACGTGTCGTCCAGGGATGACACGTACGCGGGCTCGGGTAGTGCACCTTCTCGTCGTCTCCCTCCCATGCTCTCACTCTCGAGAAGCCGCAAGCCCGCAGCGGCAGCAGTGGTGTAGTGGTGATCGAAAGGAAGGAGGCAAAGCGATCGACCGGGCGCCATGGAGACGCTGACCATGCTGAAGGTTGGGTACACCCTCCTGCGCAGCGAGACGCCGGCGACGGACCTCGTCAACACCTTCATGGACTGGGCGGCGCGACGGTCGCTTCTCCTCCTCGCCGTCTTCATGCCCCCGTACTGCGCCTACAAGCTCGCCTCCTCCGCCCTCGCCTCCGCCGCGCCGGAGGACGTCGCCGGTAAGGTCGCCCTGATCACCGGCGCCTCCTCCGGCATCGGCGAGCAGGTCGCCTACCAGTACGCGAGGGAGGGCGCCAGGCTGGCGCTGGTGGCGAGGAGGGAGGCGAGCCTGAGGGACGTCGCCGCCAAGGCGAGGGACCTCGGTTCGCCGGACGTGCTCGTCGTCCCCGGCGACGTCGCGCTACAGGACGACTGCCGGCGGTTCGTCCAGGCCACGGTCGAACACTTCGGCCGGCGTAAGTCCTTGACACATCTCGACACGCTTGTCTGAATTCTAAAGTCTGAATCTTTTCTGGTCTTTCTTGCAGTGGATCATCTTGTCAACAATGCAGGCTTGGCCAACGTATGCTGGTTCGAGGAGGTGCCAGATATTGCTAGTTTCAAGCAAGTTATGGTACTGCTGCTACTGCATGCCTCCATGTCATTTTACACAGTTCTCGTATATACCTTTCTTGATTCAATTGTACTAAAAAGAACTAAAGAATCTGATGATGTAAATAGATTCAACAGCCGTTTCAATTAGTAATTTAGCATGTAACCCCAATAAAATAGACAATTTTTGCAGTGCATAAGTGCATTCTACCACAGTAGAATATATCATAACTATTGATTTTTAACTTTTGAACGGTTCAGATTAATTTCTATTACTAACCTAGTGAGAGGTAGTAGAATGTACAGAAGGCAAAATCGTCTAATTTTTTTATGTAAGGATTAAAGTGGTAATTTTTTGCAGTGCATAAGTGCATTTTACTGACAGTAGAATGTATCATAACCATTGATTTTTAACTTTTGAACGGTTCTGATTAATTTCTACCACTAACCTAGTGAGAGGTAGTAGAATGTATAGAGAGCAAAATTGTCTAATTTTTTTATGTAAGGATTAAAGTGATAATTTTTTATGCGTGAAACCCTAACAATGCGATCTTTATGATACGTCACCTCTAACACAATTCTAAAGGTGAAGATAGACTAGTATTATATGAAAAATCGTTAATGATGATTATACTTATAATCGATAGTTATGTTGATATACTGGAAGTATAATACTATTATTAGAATGTATGGTTGATATATTAAAAATATAATATTACCATTAAAATGTACCCTAGCGATACTTTGGAAATATGTATGCCAAATTGCCAACCATCGTGAATATGTTTTGTCTGAAACTCTGATCTTTGATGGTGCAGGATGTGAACTTCTGGGGTACAGTTCACTCGACTCACTACGCTC
>KE371403.1:25015-38410 GCA_000418225.1 Zizania latifolia | reverse complement strand
GGTTGGTCTTGATTGGATTTGATTGTTGTGTTTAGTACACTAATGAGATCTATCCAAGTGTACACCTTTTGTAATTTATTATTCAGTGCAGTAGATTAGTGAACCGACTCTCAAGCTCACATTTTACCGGTTCGATGCATTTAACCAGCTAGGACATGGCATTACCAACCTATTTGATTCTCTGATAACTGAACTTAGGGCTTGTGCTTAGAGAAGTTTAAAATTCTAACAAGCAGTTGACGAGTATCTATCCGACGATAATCTAGAAAAGTTTGTATTTCCTAGTTTTTAATATTAGTTTATTTTTAAATTATATAGCTATTGAATTTTATAATCTGAGATGAACTAAACTGTTTAAAAGAGATGTTGATTCTGAGAATAGTTGCCTCTCTAATCATGACTTAAGTCGTTCAAAAGAATTAAACTTTGATCGGTAGGTAGGTGAACTAATAACGTCTTTGAAAGCATGTACATTGACATATTATACATTTTACCGGTTTGATGCATTTGACCACCTAGGGAAATGGCATTTCGAACCTTTTTGAGTCTCTGGTAATTGAACTTAAGGCCTGTTTAGAAAAAGCATGTGCATTCTCACATTATACATTTTACAACTAACATTCTAAGTAAGAAATAAATTGCTATAATTGTAGCCAAGTGGTTTTGTTCCATCAGCTGCATGCTGTTGTTGTATCCGTTGTTACAAAATGAACTTCTGAAAAGCTTCTCTCTTCTATTTTTAATTTCTAGATTACAATTAAGTTTTGATGCTCTTGTGAATATATCACAACTCCTTGACTGATTGAAAGGGAAAAAATTATCGAAAACAAAACATCCTCACCATTTAATCTGATCATTTTCTAAAAAAGAAGATCGATCGTATATTTCTGAATTATATGATTGAGGTGTCCTTAGTGGCTAGTGAAGAGTGCCTATCTGAAATCGCTTTGATAACAACGGGTGGTAAAGTAAAAGGATTATGGTACCAAGTCACACTTAGGATTAGAATTTTGAAATGTAACACTCAACAATATGACAAATCTAGCGAAAATTAGAAAGTATAAGTAGGTTACACTTTATAAATTAATTTCTAAATTAGAAGATACAAATATTAGACTTAAAATGTGTATATAAGATTAGATCAGCGTAAAAAATAAACAATGATTAGTCTTTTAGTTGGGTGGCACGTCCATCCATAACTGGCTCTGCCACTGCTCAACAAAATTGGTGCTCCCTCCAATTTTTTTTAAAAGCAAGCACTTTTTAAACAATACAAAGACATGTTTTTGATTGGGAGAAGTGGATTATATTGACAGCTCTGAATTTGACCTAGTCTAGCACTTTGAAGTCTCTATTAATATAGGGCATGCAAGAGTTGCTTTCTGCTTGAAACCTTTTTTTCCACAGCAAAGTATTCGATAAATAATTGTTGCTGCATTGAGGTAACCTCCCGCCCTTGATTCTTGAATGAACCTCACCTTGATGTGAGCCCAATCTCCAAAGTGAAATGCTGGATCTTGGATATGGTGCCAAATTGCAGCGCCCTAAAGCAAAGACAGTTCTGCAATTTGCCGTTCTATACTAACCAATGGCTCAAATTACAAGTTGATGGGCTAATTTAATCCTCATTCCTGAATGCGGATTGGCATTGCAGCATCCTTTGTGTGTATGTGTGTATACAATGTCTGAAAATTCCAGCCAGGTCAGAGTTCTTTTTGTGCCTTGGATGGAGCTGCACATGATCAGCCATGGCAGCATGATAAACACCAAGCAGCAGGTGGCAGCCATGAGCCATGTGAGGCTTGCATTCTCTGCAATCTTCCTGTCCTGTTATCCCTTGTCCTAACTGTATGTATACTCATGCCATGATGCTGAATTGGTCCCTTCACCATGTGACACTCTCTCATTCATTTCATATGTGATATGTACATACACATTCAGGACAGGTTGAAGTTAATTTACCTTCAGCTCCTCAGGTATTGGTCGGTGGAAATGTCAAATATTATAACATTGGTTTCTCAGTGAAGCTCTCTTGTCTTGAGCTGTAAAAAGGACTGCACATCTGTTTTCTTTGGAAGCCTTTTTTGTCAGCATTGGAGAATCTAGTGGCTTGTTAGTTTACTCCATTCAGCACTGAATAACTGTACCCATACATGCACATTTTTCTTAGTGCAAAGAACTTTTTGTATGCTATTGTTACCGGGGAAAAACCTACTTTACTGCTCTAATCTATTTCCTTTAAGCTGCTTTCTTACTTTGCTCCGAATAACACTTGTATTTCTCTCTTTATATGAGTAATGTTTTAAGTGTAATTTTGTGGCGAAATAGCTGACACCATACTTGTGACTAATTAGAGCATACTGATCAAATCAACACCCGACAAAGATTTACGTGGAAAACCATATAGAAAAAACACAGCAAATAAATCCATTAATAACTATCTCGACTCATATTTATAGGTATTTTAGACATCATATTAGAGTAGAATTACAATAGACTTATTTAACTAAGACTTTATCTATTTGAGTCAGAATCTAACAAACCTTCCCTTGCATAGACTTAATAGGGTATTCGTAGTGCTTAGTGGCCCTTTATGGTTTTGGGGACATTTTCTTTAAGAAAGCATATTTATAGAGATTTTAAGGCATCATATTTGAATATAACTATAATAAACTTATTGATCTAGTACTTTATCTGTTTAAGTTAAAATCTAACAATACTTTATACATGTTCCAAAATATCAATGTCAGGACCAATACGTTCCATAGACGGGTAATATTTCGACTATAGTGGCTAGCAAAAGAAGACAATGTGATGTGTGTACCAACATCACAACTAGCCCAACAAACTGGGATTTGGTAATTAAGCTTTGCTTGAGATGAAAGTGAGAAGAGAAAGGCATTGAGTTCATGGAGAAGGTTTCGCCAAATTGGAGGTAGCTAGCAGCTGCAGTACTGTGCTCTGGATCAACAAGTAGCTCACCAACTCTAACGGTCTTCAGCATTGTATATTTTTTCTCCCGCCAGCTTTAATTCAATTTCTTCTAGTCCTTCGTCAATCTAGCTACTATGTTTGCGTCTATTAAATTTCTGGGATTTGGTTGGAGGAAAGATGCAGATGGCAGCAGCTAGCTAGGATTCATTCATGAGAAGTGATGACAGCTAAAAATAAAGCCGCGCTGGGCTAGCCAGCTCGTGAAACCTTTGCCGATTTTCTTTTTTTTTTCTCTCAGCTTTGCAGTTTGCTAACAGAGCTCATGGCAGCAACACCATTTTATATTTGTATGTAGGTATATGTTTAGTTTGTAAAGTACAAGTTTTATATTCGTTTCAACCGCGTCTGAGTTGACTTTAACCTGGATTCAATTAGAGAGTTAAACTTTACCTGTAATTCTGAAATACACATGTCGCAGAGTTTGGAGCCCTTACAATTAAGATGTATTTGATTCAGCTGTAGATTCTAAAAAAGTTATTGTAAGATATGATTTATGAGCTATAAAAAGATTGCTATAAGCTATGAGCCGTAGAAAACTATGAGGTTTTGTTTTGGAGTTGCTGTGGATTTACGGTAGAACAATTCTATTAAGGTAAATAAAAGCAAATAATGATTCAATACCTCAATTAACAATAAATATAATAGACACATATGAACTGACGAAGTGATTAGGCAGCCAAACGGTAAAATTATGGAAGCTGAGGTATGGATAACTTTTATTTTGTACTTATTGCGTTTGGAAAACTAATTTTATCCTATACTTATTTTATTTAACTTTCAGCTCTCTAATTAAAAAGTGGGTTAAAAAGTTAAACCAAACGCACAGTAAATTTACTGTATTCAATGAGATGAGGTAATCATCAACCAAATAATAATGCATGATGCGTCACAACCATACATGCCACGATGGAAGCATGTGGTTTGATTTGTACTTTGTTGCCCGCCAATCTTGCTCGAAATTTCTGTCCAACGTTCCTGTCTTGATCGAAGCATGTCAGCATGCGTACTCCACCGATTGCTTGCTATCTAGTTAACATCAAGGCTCCAAGCAGTCATGCAGATCAGTTGAAATACAGGCAGCTACTAGCGTTGTCTCTATGTCTTTCAGATTGAGGATTTATCACTGCCAGGACCACCTGTCGGTGAGACATTACGTTGATAACAACATGTATGTATATACACACACACTCCTACAGCTCGCTTGCTTCTTGATCCTACTTTCAGGAATCCTCCATCCAGAGTTTAGGTATGTAGCAGGCCCAGCCTGGACGGCCGGTCCAGACTGCGCATTATTCAAAATCCACATTTTTGAACATAATCGAGTGGTTTGGTTCGGTAATTACTCGGTATGAAATGGTTATCCAATAGTTTAGCGTCGGTAACCAATCAGTTAGCTACAGTACCCGGTCAATTGTAAAAAATAAAGAAAAATCAAAGAAAATGTGGAGAATTTAGAAAAAATTATAAAAAACAGGAATACAATGATAAAAATATTTTATATGATATTGGTTGTTTTTTAGTTGAACTAAACGGTAGAGAACCACATATTTAGTAATGCCATTTTCTGGAAAAAAATAAAAACAAAAAACTAGGACATTGGGCTAGGCCAATTTTTTATTTTACCAATCTTGTTGTGCTCCAAAACCATCAAAATTTAATATTTTTGAAAAACAAATTCACCAAAAATAATCATAAATCATATAGTATTTATAGGTTTTTTTAGACTTTTCTAAAGTTTTCAAATTCAAATTCAAATTTGAACCAACCAATCGATTTGCCCATGGTAGACGACCGATTACGTCAACCCTGCCTCCATCACTGTAACAATATAGCCTCAACCTGTGATTTGACAGTAGACATTACTGGAAAACAGAATTTTCATGTGGGCATCAAACCATCAGAAAAATACGAAAAACTGACAGGAAAATAGAAAAATCAATTTCTATGGTGGTATACTGATAGGAAATAGCCGTCAAGGATAGAGCGACAAAGAAATTTCCTATCCATCAGCCAAAAACTTATTTCACTGTCGATGACTAAAAAACCGTAAGAAAAAAAGTGACACCGACAGAGTGCATAAATCTCTCCTGTGACTCCTGTCATTCTTGCCTGTCCATGCTTAATTGTCTCTCTAGACTCTGGCACAAAGAAATAGTGAGAGAGGTTGAAGCACGTGAACACATGCATATACAAGAAAAGCAAAGAGCATGCAACAGATCACCAGCTGGTTCTGCAAGCTTAGCTATAGCTAGCTTAGCAAATACTCCAAGTACCCAACTCCAAAAATATAAATCCTCCCAGATGTTGTACAGTGTGTGTGGAATGCATGAGTACAGATCATTGGATATAAAGCTTCAAGCTTGTAAAGGCTTCAGTACTAATCTGGTAGTGCAACTAAAATTTGCTAATGATTATTTAATGTCCTAGACAACAGTACTGCATCTGGTCTGTTTTGGTGATCACTAGGTGGAATTGTCTTTAAACATCATAATGATTGATGCAGTACAGACATATCAGATATATCATCATGCTCCATTTAATTTGGTGAGCTACCTCAGTGGTTTGGTGGAGGGTTTTTAATCTCGTCTATAATTGGTCCTGCTGCAGATGAGCCTGATGAGGCGATTGCCGTTGCAAATCAATGCAAATCTAATTCTTGACGAATATATATAGCAAGCATATGTAATTAAGTGACTTGTACTATCTAACTAACCACATTATGAGTTATGTGTCCTATGATTTTGCTCGGAGGAGTAGCATATATATTTACATTGCTAGTCCAATGTCTGCATTCAGTAACGAATAGCAGATGCACCCATGTCCAAAGAGGAAAAATAAGACACTGATGATCAAAACAGGATATATGCATATGAATTTTGGCGGTTTCCAATACAATGTGGAAATATCTTAAAATTTGTAAGAACAAATCAAATCTGTCTGCACAAATCCGTTGTAGTCTAGCTGGTTAGGATACTCGGCTCTCACCCGAGAGACCCGGGTTCGAGTCCCGGCAACGGAATATTTTTCTTTATTTTTTTTGCATTAACATTTTCTTTTTTGTTGTTGTTGTTTGCAGAAATTTTAGGTAGACAATTAATTCTGCTCATCTTTGATGCTTCTGCTATTTCGTCTCCTTTTTTACTTACAGATCAGATTTGTGAGGGGGGTATATGGATCCAAGTGTTTTCACATTGTCCTACATAATTCCACATAAATTCATGGTAAGTAGTAGATACAGAGAAAAAAGTTTATGCCTTATTTGGAATAAAGGAATTTTAAAAGATTTTTACGGGAATTGAACTAATTCCTATGAAAATCTTGTAAAATTCATGTGATCCAAAAGAGCTCTTATTCTTTTCTATAACACTACGAAAAAACAGAGGTTTGCTGGGTACTCAGCGAAGCCCAAAATACACTTGACGAAAGGTTCGCCGAGTGCTCGGTGTGACGCTCAGTAAAAAAAGACGGTAAGGATTGGTACTCGATAAACCTCCTGTTTCTGTAGCGTAAAAATGGGAAAATTTTGCGTCTTTTCGCAACGTACCAATCCAGCTATTCTACCTGGGGACTAGCTTTTCTGTTTCTTTGTGCTTAGATCAGATCATATCTTTGTGTTTTATTAGGTACATACCCGTGTTAACTGATTTGGAAACCACCGTTCTAGACAGTTTTACAAACTATTATATCAAAATGCAACTGCACAGAATTTACCAAACCAAACGTCGTAGACTCGTAGGCCGTTTACATACAACATATGTATTACTTGAGGCACATATACACGATCGATCTAAGACCTTCTCCTGGCATGACCTTGGTTCAGGATGTGAAACTGTTCTTACTGCCTCCTGAATGAAGCTGTTCTTACTGAAGTAAAAAGGCTTGACATTAATTTGTGTAGTCAGAATTTCACGGCAGAAAATGTTAATGCTGTCATGCTTCTACTAGTTGATCATCTAAAAAAACAAGTTTTCCTAAATAATCTATTTTTATTCAAAATTATATTTATAAGTGGTCTTTCGGAAAAATTACAAAATTAAATCCTATAGACCGTTAGTTAGCGATAAAGATCATGTTGACCGTTGAAATGATGATAGGATCTATGTCGCCAAACCAATGATCAACAGTTGGCTTTTAGCTATTGGTTCCTATCAATTTTTGGTTTGGTGACCGGAGCCCCTTCGCTGCTCTTTGCTAAATCTTCAGTTAAGATGTTCTGTACCTTGACTGTTGATTGACAACAGTCATATTCTGGCTCTCCTATCAACTGTTAGTTTGGCAATAGGGTTCTATTGATCGTTGAAATAGTAACAAGACCTCTATTGCCAAACTAATGATCGATAATTTGTATTTTTTTGAAAATGTCATAAAAATATAATTTCGAAATTTTTTTTGATTATTTTTAAAAATAATCTCTCAAAATACTAGACATCGGTGGGTCCAAGATGATAGTTTGGGCCTGTTAGGCCCAACCACCATTCCCTATTTAACATCGGGAGGGAGTTGACTTGACCAACTAACTACCGACCTTTCCGTCGTCGGGGAAGGAGTGGACGACGTGATACACACTGATACCTCGCTGGCTGATCCGTCTGTTCCCTAGGGTTTCGTGCTCACTCGCTCGCTCCTCCGCCCGCCTCGCCGTCCCACTGGTAACCCTCCCTCCCCTCTCCCCCATTTGTCTTGCTCAGTTGGCTGGTGGTTGTCGTTGCGGCGGACGGCGACCTGTCGCCGGGAGGAAATCCGGCGGCTTTACTTGCACTTCTTGGTGGTGGGTGGTAGAATGGCGGCCTAGGTCGGAATAGATCGGTAGATGCGGTGGATCGGCTCGGCGGAGGGTTCAATCTTACTCCAATACCGCCCAATTTGGTCTCCGGGAAGCCAGATGCGTGTTTCTGAATTCTGATTGGGAGATTATTAAGATTGCTTCGTGTGACACTGAGTCTCTCAGTATAGTGTATAGTAGAATGGGGAGGGCGGAAAGGGGAAGAAAAAATCCATTTTTTGTGTATTGCTTTTGCATTTTGAATTGTGATAGCCTCACTAGGATTGATCTGTGTCATCATCGTGCGGATAAATTAAACTGTTGGTTGTGGTCATGCTGAAAAGGTCGAGTTTGTATTCCATTGTTTTTGTTACTCATTTTGTCTGATCTCAATGCGTATCTGCAGGTGCTATGGCTCTCACTTCCGCTCAGCGGATTGCTCTCACCGTCTCTTTCTTTGGTCTTCTGGCTTTCCTACTTGGTGTTATCGCAGAGAACAAAAAGGTCAGTCAATGCACTATATGAACACTCAGCTGCTATTTCCCAATATTCTTGGAATTGTAGGAGAACACATCTCCTTACTGCCCTACGTCAAATCATAGGAATAATAGCAGCTTCGGTTCTTGATCCTAGAAAGAGGCACCGTCTGCATTTAGTAGCACCTTAGGATGGTATAGCCTTAACGTTAATGGCGAGGTTCAAAAGAGGAAAGGATCTTTCAACAACTGTCACTCATTGTGAACTTGAAAAATGTTGATATGAATTTTACTTGTTTTGATGCAGCCTCCTAGTGGAACTCCTATCAAAGGAAAGGATGTTGTCATCTGCAAGTTCCCAAATGACCCAACTATTGCAATGGGAAGCCTCTCCGTTGTGTCACTTGTGCTATCTGTTATCGTAGGGCACGCTGCTGTCTTCTATCCATACAAGGGAAAGTCAGTTCCTCGTGGTGCATTATTTCAAAGCGCCAGCTTGTCTGTATTCTTCGTTATCGCTGAGTAAGTGATCGTCAGCTCTTTGGCTAAGATTTTCATGTGCACTCGAAGCAACGGTGTCTTGCGTTTCTGCAGTTCAGCCCTCGAGCTTCCATTTGATTATGGTTAGCTGAAAAAGTATCAGTCTAATTTTTGACAAATCTGTTTTGTGGAATTGTCTTGCCTTCGATGGACCCCAAATTCATGAGCTCTGTCCATTATCTATTGTTTCATAGATTAATGCTAAGCAGTGCCAACAATTTAATCCTTAGAGTGTGTTTGGTTCAACTTTTCTAACCAAAGCTAAAAATTTAATCAAACAAGTATCGAATGAAACCAGTTTTTTCAACCACAACAGCTTTTTGCCAGTACAAAGTTAAAGTTGTTAATCTCCTAGATTCCATAATTTCACGGTTTATGTAGCCCGATCCCTTCATCAGTCTGCAACCCCTTGAGCTTATTATATTCGCTGTTAATTGAGCTATATAATAGTCGTTTCTTGTTGTTATGTTTCATAGAATCGTTCTACGGTAGATCTACAGTTATTCTAACCAAATAACTTTGTGACTTTTTCACAGCTTACAATTCACAATAGTTTTTTTAGAATCTACAGTCCAACCAAACATACCTAACTGTTGCAGTGCTTAATTCTTCCATTGATGGTTTGAAATTTTGACCTGCATTTTCCCCACTAGCACAATTCTTATGTATTGCTCACTTCATAGTTCATACATTGTGCAATGGTGTCTCCTGCAATTTACTCTCTTCTACCATGGACTCATGGTAATCAAAGTATCGAACTGCAGATTATTGATTTCCCTGAACTGTTGTTGTGAAATCAGGCTTGTCTCAGCTCTGGCGTTTGCAATGTTGCTCTGGGCAACGGTCACAGAGGGCCTTCACCGCACCAACAACATCCACCATGACTTGGACACCCAATGCCCCACCGCAAAGACTGGCCTCTTTGGAGGTGCAGCTTTCCTGGCCCTTGATGCTGCTCTCTTCTGGCTTGTTGCCCAGATGCTGGCCCTGAATGCAAGGTCTGACTATCGGGATGAGGATGATGATAAGGGCGATTATGGCCAGGTTTATGCTTCTTCTGATGTCGATGTCTCAAAGGTCTCAGTTTAATTGGTGCGCAGGATTTCATCATTAGTGTCACTTAGCTATATTATCTCATCGACAAAGTCGGTCTAGCTCTCTAAAATCTGTAGATATGTACTATTCTAGTTGCAAGGTCGTATCTAAGGTTATTTCTCGTGGCACGTTTCAGCTTTCATTGTGAACAATAACAGCATTCTCTAAATGCTGTTGGTTGGTTTGGTAGTAACTTCGCGGAGTAAAATATCCTATTTTTAATTATTGTGACATATTGCGCAATATTAGGCCCCATTTTGCAGAGATTTCAGAGGCCAATTCTACATAGAATCCTACCAAATGGATAAAAAAGAAGTGATTCATACTACAATTCAGGAGAATTGATTTGTATTTTTGTACTAACTGAGAGAATCAGTTGAAATCTCTCTTCTAATAAGAATCAGACAAACAAAAATTGAAAATACCCATAAAAATTTAGGAAATATTTATAGACGATTGAAGTATAGTAGCACACCATAATATAATTCATAGTTATTTTATTTGTTTATTTCTATTTATATAGTTTCATATCATAGTCATCCCATATATAATACAACCAAAGATAGTGGTATATTTTAGGCCATTATTTTTTCTAACAAGAATTAGAATTTAGTTATCTACCTCACTGCTGAATTTGATTCACTATATAATCACAAATAAGAATAATCAAAATCAGAATTAGGAGCAACGACGAGCCCTTATTCTATGATGTGATTATCAAAGTTAGTCTCCAAGAATCAGCTTCTAAATCTTCTTGCTGCGATATTGAATCAGCTGGATTGCGCCTGTCATAAAAAAACAGCCGGATTGCATCATGCTAAACATACTGATAGAGGGTTCATTTGTTGCAAAGGAACCCAGATAATGTTCGCAAAGCCACACTGCACACACACCTCAGGGTAACCGCAAGGATCAGTAGACGATGATAATGGTCAGCTATACACAAATTGTGAAGAAAGAACAACATTGTTAATACATGGCATTGTCATTGTAAATGACAATTTCTCAAGATCCATCATGCTTGACTGCTTGCAGTATGCTACATGCACTTGTTTAACAAGTAAAAAAATGTGACTATCACGTCTTGATTTCCTAGTAAGCTGCGATTTGAGGTCTTCACTTCCATTTTACCCTCAAAATCTTCTGCCTTAAGACAAATCTAATCCTATATAATATCCTCACTATTATTATATACTATAACCTACTACTTATATGCTATATACTCTAACAGCCACGACTTAGACTATCATCAATCTATCATTCTATACTGGGGTCACAGCCAACTGATTTCCCTTCAAATTCATGAGCTAACGGAGGCCGCTGCACACCCAGCAGTAGTGTTGTGCAACCGCAACAAGTGTCGTCAAGGGCTTTCTACATCCCATCGTCCGAAGAAAATGATGCATTGATGCACCACGACAAAACGAACAGTTTGGAAACCTGCACAGTTATGCCAAAAGAGGATTCAGCATTTTCATTCGATCGGGAAGAAAGCAAAATTTATAAGTATGCGCTGTTTAAAACATTTTGTCTCCTCAGCTCCCACGCGTGCTTTACTTCTCCGTATACCGTATGCGCCATATGCCTGCTTTTACTTCTTGTGAGAAGCTGATGTTTCAGAATTGTTTACAAAAGTGTCATGATATACCTTTTCAAAGGTATGATTTCAATCTTCCAGTGTTGATTTTGATTCTCTGGATTGGTTGTTTCTTTCCAATAAATTGCAAACGGTCTTCTTTTTTATAAAAAAATTCTTGGTGACTTTGAACTGCACAAATCCAATTTGTACAGGCATCAAACCCTTCATATGTGATTCTCTGGTGTGGCAATAGGTTTGCTTAGTCGTGGACCAGGATGTAGATGTAGCTTAACTCTTGTGAGATTTGTTGCTTGCAGTTTCCAAGTTAACTGTGCTAGTACCAGTTGCATCCTAATCCTACTGCTTGTTACTTTGCCTTACCATGAAAAGATCAGCAAAATCTATGCACATCAAATGAGATATCAGGCTACCACTTTGAGATGTCAAATGTGCTAGTACTGAGTATAATTTTAACAATTATAATACAGTGGATGAAATTTTATCGAAGTGGTGTCAATGGAGTGACGTAATATCATTTTTCTCCACTGGAAACCATGCAATGGAAGCTCACGAACACTTGGCTCAAAAAAAAGAATACTTACTTTCTCACTACATCAGTGCAAATAAAATCATGATTAACCAGTGCCTAAATGCTGCTTCATACTGCACAAAGTCTGAATAATTCTGTAGATCAGATTGGAGCAATGGTGATGCAAAATTACTCGCATTTGTTTGCAAAATATCAACATTGCAGATGATGCATCATATTCGAGCAATGTGTTTATGAGCCACGAATGTTTCTGCAACACAAATTTGCAAGAGAAAAGAAGGTAAAAAAGAAGCTTCTTTTACGCTTGTGCAGTTGTGGTCCCCTGATCCAACGGGAAAATTGCACATATATCCCAAAGTTAACGCGCTATTTCTGATTCGCCCCGTCCTTATAGAAATGTCCCAAACTTTTCAGGTCTGGTTGTAGATTTGCTCCACTTCAGTTTTTCTTTAGATTTTAATTACTATATGCATTTCTCATCCTCTAAATTCTCAATCTACCCCTTGCAGCGCCGTTCAATCTCATGTTCCCGTGCCATGCCGTTCCGTTCGCGACCATTCCCTTCGCTGCAGCCGCCCAAGTTCCTCCGCCACCACTGCCTCTCTCGTCGGACAGGTTCGCTGCCTCTCCCACTCGCCCAGCGGACCCGTGAGCCTCCCGCCTCCCGCGCGGACATCGTGCCCCGCAGCCGTTTGCCTCCTGCTAGGTCGCCGCTCCCACGCCTCCCGCGCTAGGGCGTGGCCACCGCCGCCTGACCCGCGCGTGGCACCTCCTGCCAGGCCGCCGCTCCCACGCCTCCCGCGCTAGGGCGTGGCCACCGCCGCCTGACCCGCGTGTGGCACCTCCTGCCAGGCTGCTGCTCCCACTCCCACTCCTCCCACGCTAGGGTGTGGCCGCTGCTTGGATTACTTGCAAATTGTTGCTAGAAGTGGGGCAAATCTGCAGAAAGTAATTAAAATCTAAAGAAAAGCTAAAGTGAGACAAATCTGTAACTAGACCTAAGAAGTTTAGGGCATTTCTATAAGAAGTCCCAACTTTAGAGCAAATCTACGGTGACACGTTAACCTTAGGACATATGTATAGTTTCCCCCGATCCAAGGGTGAAGGGTGGTCACTTGTCCGCTGCCGGCGGCGGAGCAGGCTCCTCGGCGGGCGGCGGCTGCGCCATGGCCTCCTGGCGCGCGCGGAGAGCAGCGAAGACGGAGACGGCGGGCATCTGGAGGCAGTCGAGGAGGTACTGGTAGGACTGGACCCTGGTGGGCATGGCCTCCAGCTGCGCGAAGTCGTCGGGGCCGTAGAGGCGGCCCTCGAAGACGGCGCCGGTGAAGTCGTTAAGCTGGAGCCTCCACTCCTTCTGGAAATCGCGGTAGGGGCGGAGCGCCGGCGGGATCTCGTCGGA
>KE371403.1:0-12576 GCA_000418225.1 Zizania latifolia | reverse complement strand
CGTTGCGTCCTCCTCGTCGCCCACATCGTTCTCGCCCTCGGCTGACGCCGAGCTCCTGAGGATGCTGAACTCGAGCACCGCTGGGGGCGGGGGCGTCGAGATGGACCCCTCCTCCGCGGGCGCGGGCTCGGCGCCAGACGCCTCCGCGTTGAGCACCGACGACTCCGACGTGCCGGAATCGCTCCGCGCCGTCGCCGCCGGCTTGTCCAGCACCCCATCCGCCACGTTCAGATCCAGCTCCATCACGAAGCAATGAATCAACTTCAAACACCTCCTGATCGAACAAAACCAACCAAACAAGCAAGCTCGCGGACAAATTAATCTCCGCCGCAGCTAGTAGCTCCAGTGACAAGCGAGCACGCAATCTCAGCCCCGATTTCCGCCGCTCGCTTCGTACCGTGTCGTCTATTTCAAGAAGAAGAACCAGAGGAGGAAGAGGTAGAAGCAGGAGAGGGCCGAGTTGTTCTTGCGGTACATTTAGCCCCGGCGCCAATCGGAGCAGCAGAAGAAGGTAGCCTCAGTCCCAGTCTTTGACCACCATCCTACGACGCGGCCGGGGAGATGCGATCCTGTCGCTTCAGGAATCAGGAATAATTCACCGGCGGGCCGGGACACCCCCTTGTCTGCCTCCCTCCGTCTCCGCGAGAGGAGAGGAAGAGGTGGGTGACGACACAAACAGAGAGAGAGAGAGAGAGAGAGAGAGAGAGAGAGCTAGCAAGGTGGGATTTTGGAGGGAAAGGCGGGGCCTTAGAGAGCTCCGGCGCCGGAGAGCGGTGGAGGGAGCGGAGTGCCGGAGGCGGAGGGGAAAGCGCGTGGGAGAGAGGGAAAAAAGGAGGCGGGTATATATAGAAGGCGCGGCCGCCGTTGCATCCTTCTCTACTCTTTCTCGTCTCTCTTCCCGATTTGGGCAAGTGGTCGTCAATGTTTCGGTATCTCGGTAGCAGTGTATTATTTCGGAGTCTAATATAATAATAAAAATATATTTAAAATATATATTAATATGATATAGTGAAAATGTTAATATCTCAAATATAGTGTATATTTTGAATATAATATAATATATAGCACAAAAAATTGAACGGTATGTATAGTATTGACCGAAATGACTAGTATTGGCTGATATAGGATCGGTATTAAAACTGAAATGATACGTCAATTAATATGTACCGAGTATTCTAGCTGATACCAGAACATAATTAATAGGTTTGATTTGAGCGCCTCATTTGCATGTTTCCTCTCTTTCTCAATCCTAGCTACCCTCAAAAATATCTCTGTCAGTGGGGCCATAGTGTAGTATTAGCTAGCTTATGCAGCTATTATGCACATGCTCCCTCTCTAGTCTCTTCATCATGGGTAAAACTTTTTTTGTTTGGTTTCTTGTTCTGGTTTTTTAAAACCATGGGCCTAAATGTTGCCCTAAAGTGCGAGAACTGGGTGTAGTTTTGTTGCAGTGACCAAATTGTATCCTATGGGATTATTCTCGGATCTACTAGTTCTGTCCTGTTCAAAGCCAGATTATTGGCCTAACGATGCAGCATGTATTTCAAATTGCTAACAATATATTTTTTTTCTTAAATTTTTTATATAAAAATCATCTATTTTAAGTTTTTATTACTTTTTTATTATTAAATTCATTTGTTTGATCAAATGGTTATATCATAAATCATCTGCAATCTACCGTGTATAAATAACATTACATAATTTCCTATACTCCGAGGAATTAAATTATTAAATTCATTTGTTTGATCAAATGGTTAGATCATTAACCATCTGCAATCTAGATCATAAAGAACATTACATAATTTCCTATACTCGGAGGAATTAGAGGTCACTATCTTGGCATTTAATGGTAGTGTAGTCATAGATAATATAAAAATATTTTATTTCTATCTTCTTATCTTCTTAGGTACATCCGATGACAATATTGTTTCTCTATCTTTTATATGTTACTTATAATACCATTTTCTCATTAATAGAGGGAACTTTTTTCTTTACTAATTTATCATATCTAACTTCAAAAGTAAAATTTTTATAGAATGGAGTTGCAATAGGAATAGAGCCTATGGTCCACACAAAATTTAACGCATCATCCGTACACACATATATAACACAGAGAGCAGCCGAGAAAATTGAGCCACGTTGCGTGAATCGATCGGCCGATGGCGATTAATTATAGTTAGTCAGGAGGAGGTGACGTGGACCTCCCCTAGCTACATACAGCTCGACGTGTACATCTATTAACTACTATCATATATGCAGATTAAATGGTTTGTTTTTCCTAGCTAGAAATAACTAAGTGGCTGCAGTTTTATAGTAATATAACGAACCACGAGGAGCACGCGATGCTAGCTAGAGCTGAATTCAAATCAAACGTTGATATATTCTTCATTTTTTAAAGCACTGTAGCGATTGTACTTAAAAAAGTAGAGCTATGTTTTACTAAACCTAACTTTAATTTTTTTTCAGATTTAAAGTTCTCTTAAGATCGTTGTTAGAATATAAAGTGAATTGTCCGTCTTTCCTCGTCCACTTAAGCTTTTGGGTTGATCTGGTTGGTGCATGCAACTTAATATGGTATCAGAGCCAGAAGTCTCGAGTTTAAATCCTGGCTAGCACGTAATTAAATAAAAATTATAGTCCACTTTTATTCCACGTTAGAGACTTATTTTTAGATTGAACTGATTGGTGTATGTAACTTAATAATCTCTGTGTATAGAGTTGTATAGTATGACCGCAGATGCCGCGTGCTCTTCTAGTTTAATTTGCACATCTTAATCACAGCATGCAGCTAGATACTCTTGGCTACATACCGCATCTCAACGACAACAACAACAACAATAATAAAAGAGTACTCGTATGTAGCTAGCTAGCTAGATCCATCCATGAATGCTGCTTGTCAAATTACCTACCAAACCTCTGGACTCTGATATATAACTATTACGAGCTAGCTAGCAGAGAGCGAGATCAAACGATCGATCGCTTAATTAATCTGTTGCCAACTTGACGCATGCAATATATATAATTATATATATAGTACATGCATATATATATGTATAGTATATACTAAGTACATGCAGAATATATAATTATATAGTATTTATTGGACAGATAGCTAGCTAGGTGTGGTCGATCGAACGATTCATCGTCACCAGACAGGTGATCGATCCAACGTAGGTACGTTTTCCCGTCGATATATGCCGGCCTAGCTAGGTTTTCCCGCAGCCCGATATATATATCCATCGTCCATCCATGCATCCACTTGATCACCAGCACACATCGCAACGCAAAAACAAAAGGAAAATGTCACAGTTGCATGCAACACGAAATAACATGCATATACTATTATGAAATGCATGCCGACTTTACTTGATGAATCACTTGGTCGCATTGGGCGTACATACATAAAGAGCATTATAGCATACAACCACTTGATATGCATGTCTTGAAAAAAAAAAGCATACAACCACTTGCAAGGTATATACTCAATGTGATTACTTACCTAAGTTGTTTTACAAATTCAACTCTTTTTCAAAAGGCCTGTATTATTAGAAAAAAAATGAGTATATCACCGAAATCAATATTAGGGATTAATTTCGGTGATACACTTTTTTTTCTAAAAATGTAGGTATTTTTTTACTATTATGGTCTCCAAACTCTAATAATACAAGTGTAGACTAAATGCCGTCGTAAATAACAAAATGTTTCTGATATTGACAATCATTGTACTTCAACAATATCACTAATTATCAGCATGTATTTTGGTGTTAATTACTTTGCAATAATGTTTCCATGCTATATATGTACGTTTTCTAGGTATAAAATTTTTCACAAAAAAGAAATTAATGTTCCCTATCAGCTGACAAAAGCACTAGATTATTCTGTGGCATTCATCCTAATTGTGACATCTTTTCTACATGTACGTAGCAGTAACGGTCACTAGCAGATACCTGTTCACGAAGTACACGTATGCTAATGACTTAATTGCAGTGACGAAGACGTCCCTGATCTGAATGACAGAATATCTTCTTTGCAATTTGTTACTTTGAAACGAAGGAATTAATATATATTTACATGATTATCATATGAATTAGTTTAAACCCAACAAAATTACTCTGATTTTCTTTGGTTCCAAATTTGGTTCATTTGATTACCTAAAATAATTCCACAACTAATTAGTTTTGATCAAATTGGGACGAATTAATGAACCAACGATACATAGAATAGTTTCTCAACATATATATCTAGGTTGAAGCAAATAGCGAACATGCATCCAACATGCACTCGAGATTCCAACAATCAAGCAGCCAATTAAAAATCTGCAGATGATACCATTTTGGTTATGGTTCCATGGCATGTGCGATTAGAAAACGGCTTAGCTAGGGTTGAATTGACCATCCAAAGTAAAGCTAACATGGACTTAATTAACGAAAGGAATCATCGTCATGAATACATAGCCCTACACTTCATCCAGGACTCACATCAATCTTGCAGGGCCGTCTGGAATGCGACACGTGTCAGTCATGATTCTCTGTGGCACATCCTGTGCAGACAAGACTAGCTTGGAGACCGCAGATACTCCCTCTTTCAAAAAAAATATGATATGTATAAGTTTTTAACATGATTTTTAATATAGAATTTTAACAATTAATTTATTTAATGGTATATCATTAACAACTATAAAATTAGTATTAAATAAATGTATTTTTTAAATACATAAAATCTTATATTTTGAGAATACTCCTGGTTGGTTAGTACGCATATGTAAGTGATTGGTTGCTACCCAGTCAATGTCCAGCCATGTACTGTAGCTCGGGTTGCTTGGCTGCTTTGCATATTCATCAGTACGATGGGTGTCGCCCAACAGGAGAATCAATCCATCGCAATCTCGATCGAATCGCTAGACTCTATGTTCATCCAATCACTCGTTCATGAATTTACCATGGTGTACTGTCATTTTACACACACACACACACACACACATATACATCTATATACATATCTACATATATATATATATATTCTCTATTGTCTCTCCTTGGTTGGAGTCTTGGAGATCACTTAAGGTTTTTTCCTCGAATATAATCTTATTCGAAAAAAGAAGAAGTTAACAATCTATGAGCCTTCTCGCAATTATATACATAGTCCCACCAAAATTTGTATCTAATGACCACTCTAAAATAATTTTTTTATATTAGTTGCGCTACAAGTACATATGTCCTACAATATTCACATTTTTAGTTTAGTTTATTGTAATGTCCACGTATTTCAATAGCGGCCAAATCAAAGGATATTTCATAGATTTACATACTACAATATCCATTCTAAAAATATAAAGAATATAAACTTTTTATACATTGTTTAACATAGAATGTTGACTATTTATTACTTTCACTATAAATTATACATAATTATTAAAAAAACATATAAAAGTACTTTAAAATATCAATCTAACTATATAACATTTATAACTATAAGCCTAAATGTTTTTAACTTAAAAAATTATAAATATTGACTTTTTAAAAATATGAACAGTTTATATTTTGAAAATAAAATGTGGGCAATGAAGGCAAAAAAAACTGTTGGAGGATTGAGACAAAGGTATCTTCCTTGGTGCATTGACAGCAAAGCAAGTAAAGGAGAAAGCTGCAAAACCAGGGTTGGCCGATCAGTACGTTCCCTCCGATTGAAACCTATGCACATCACAACCACTACTTTTATGTTGCATTGCGCACAATTATGCGGGGCCCACATTTCTATTTCTGGGTTGGCATCAATTCAAATCGGATACATATGGAATCGAATCTCAATAGCACTATTTATTATATTTTATTTTGAATTTAAATACAAACACATATATTTTTAATACAAATATAAAATGTATAGTTCAAATTCAAATTTATATTTAGATGTTTACTAAGTTTAACTTGAAATAAATATCCTAAATACTGAGAAGTCTAAAATCTGTCAAGTTTTACGTAGAATTGATTATATTTGATCAGTCAACCAATTTTTGTAAATGTTACATACACACATGTGCAGCACAAATATAATCAATCAAAATTTTATAAATTGAGCATAATCAATCGATTAACCAAATACTTCTACTTTAGGTACATAACAAAAACATGTGCAATTGTTGTTTTTTTCGGTTCTACACTTCAACAACATAGATTTGAAGCAATAATAACGTACAATAGTAAACACTCAAACTATGCGTATCCATAAATGAAATCAAGTTTACCACAATTACGAGAGGAAACGGACAAATTAATTAAATATTAGAAAAACAGAAAGTTAATTTAAAAAGTTTTCTAAGAAACGTTATGAATTATTATTTTTAAGAAATCGTATACCACAATAATGATCCATAAATTACCCCTCTGCAAAAAAAAGAACAAAATTATGTACGACATGTGTACTAGCTAAGCCTCTAGGTCTAGGGTAATGCACAATATATTCCTCGTATCCAATTTCAGTGCATGACTAACAAACAATGTAATACCTGCTTAATAAAACGAAATGCTACCTAATATGCTCAAAACAAATCGTATATGTGGTCCAAGAGAAATTCACTATAATTCATAAATTCCAAATAAAATCACTGTAATACAAAAAAGTATGTAACACAAAAGAATGCAAACATATTGGTTAATATAGGTATGAAATCTTGGTTCCTTTTGGACAAATCTGTGTTCTTTCAATAGGATGGCAAGATATATATCATAGGGACCATATCTGACGATAGAAATATATAGTTAGTTATTATCTTCTTGCTGAACTGAATACATTGCACAACTCCAATCTACTCCCCTTGATTACTTAAATATATTGTTTTGTATTTATACATAAGAATTAAGAAATCAACCCGAATCAAAATATCAACCCAAATAACTTTGTTATCAGTCATTTATTATGTTTTAGATAAAGTGAGTTGTTGTTTGCGAGTGGGGTAGCATTTATTTGATAAAAACAAACATAAAAAACTATAAAAAAATACATACAAGTTCTAAAATGGCTTATATTTAAAAAAAGGGCTGAGAACACTGGAATCTCGAATCTGAAAGAGTATTCCACCACCCACCCAAAAAAGCATTTATTACTTTGTTTTAGCTTTGATGAAGCATAAAAAAGGGGTTTCGGGGTTTCTAGCTAGTAGGGCATATATACATAGGAGCAATATTAAAACAAAAGCAACAGCAAAAAATAAGCTCCACCAAAATGCAATGCCCTTTGGGCTCTGGCTAGTGGATGGTGGGCCCACCAGCATTAGTGATATGTTCATCGTCACCTTCCCATTCGGGCATCTTTTATTTTCTCACCCTGCTGCACTCGCAGGCAGCGATGTGTGAATCTACTACTATACATTGCCAAATGTAACAAAGACAGCCATGAGTGGATTAATCCCTGTCCACACGTCTCACCAACTACGGTACAAGAAATTTAAGGTCAAGAAATTTCTTAAAATCTATTAAGAAAGATTTGATAATTTAACAATTAAAAAAGTTTCGATTATTTGACACGCAGAAACCTACTGTTTCAGAAAAACAAATAGAGGACAATATGCGAGGAAAAATACAACCCTTTCAGCTACAGATAAATACGGGAAGCTCTGGTCAATGTACAACCTGCGCGCATCAGTGTCATGCTTGCTTCGAATCGGCATGCAGTTTCAGCTTGAAGCGGAAGATGGCGCAAACAGCTAAGCATGTCATTAGAGCATAATTAATTAAGTATTAGACTTTTAAAGTTGAAACATACAATTGTTTTAGTTTTTAAGAAACTTATATACATATATATATATACAAAAATCGTACCGTTTAAAAGTTTAAAAAAGTGTGCAATTCTCCTCGTTCCAGCGCTACCGGACTCTTTGAATCAAGGGGCATAAGATGAGGATGGATGAAACTAAAATATATGATAATTATTTAAACGAATGTTAATACTAAAATTTTGATAAATATTTTTAAAACATTTTTTTCAATAATTTTATATATTTTGTAGGAAAATATACCGTTTAAAGTTTTAATACGTGTCTAGGAACTTAAGCCATAATATAATACAAGTCTCAATCTAAGCCACAGACTTACCTTTTCTCTACCCCATATGTTGACATTTTCTGTCGTATGCTGAGATAACGTGTCCCCACCAATAGCCAATCACAAGTCGACAGACACCTCCAGGCACAGTACCAGAAAGTGATAGGCTGACGAAGACTACATGATACCAACAAGTTATCATCATCTAAAGCCAACCAGGAGTAGCACGATTTGGTAACGTCTAGGATTGAGTTGGACTGAATTAACTGTTTGTAAACAAATTCGAAATTTTGCATCGTATTTTTATATAATCTCAGTTTAGTTTTAGAGTAGATTTTGCTTGGCACAGCAATAGATCTGATATTTTTTTTGAGACGATCAAACCTAACTTAAAAAATATTCTATCTAAAACTGTAAATGGATTGAAATTATTCAGTTGAGTAATCTAGATTTTTGTTTTGAACTAAAAGTAAAAGTTTAAATCACTTTATTTTACCATATAGACTTCAAATCCAATATACTCCCACCATTCTAAAATATAATTTTTAGTCTTACACATATATATTAAGAAGATGTATAAAAGGATCATAATATTCTTTTCAGGATCGGTCCGTGTAGGTCCAAAAATAATTAGATAAAGTAATAAGTAATAAAATTTAAGCGTGGTATATGTACTTTTCTCTAAAAAGTAACATTTTACTAGTACTAGGTTACTATATTTGAAATAAATTTTGAACTCTAAAACATTACATTTTATGATGGAGAGAGTAGATCTCAAAACTACAGTGTATTAAATAGTCCCCTAATCTAGTTGTTACAAGCCTTTCTCCTTCAGTGAACCCACCACAATATTAATTATAATATCGTAAAGCCTTTATATATATATACTAATAATAATACGAACTTAAAGAAATAGAAAAAAAAACCTAAGACATTCACATCACCCAGCGACTTGTGTAGCTGGGTTAGCCCTTGAGGCCCCCAAGAGGCCGATGAATGATAGATTTGATGCAGACACAAATCTGGCATATGTAGGTGTGATTGCAATCCTGCTGTACCGTAGTTACACCGAAGGGAGGTGATTCTAACGCGGTCCAGTACTTATGGCTCTATTGGCAAAGGAACCAACTTATGGATCTATTTGATGAGCCGATATAGTTGTACAGTTACTTCTAAAATCTTCTGCTACTCTTCAAACAATTCAGATTTTTTTTATATTGTAAAACTCAGTGGATATAAACTCTAAAAATTAACTGATATTGTTTTCTAAATTCTTATACTCTCCGGCTATTTTTTTTAAATCTTAATCTCGCTAAGGAGCCCCAATGTTACAATTCATCTTATCAGATTACCATATTATTTATGAGGTTTCTTAGAGTGATAAGGCTACCATATTATTTATGAGGTTTCTTAGAGTGATAAGGCGATAAGGCATTTGCGGAAATGAATTGAACTGTTTCTATTCAAAAAGATCTATAAAATTTATTCCTGTAAGCTTCAGCCCGATGGGTGGTCCCCTAAAATAACGCTGGCCACATAGAGGACCACAGCCACCGCGACACACCGGCCGCCGCGATTTATGGCGCGCCGACGGGCAGCCGGCCGGACATCCGGCCGGCGGGCCTACACTGCCTTCTTAAAATGGAAACATGTGACCTCTCTCAACTAAGAGCATCTTCAGATTGGTTATTTGATTCTTTAAGCTAAATTTTGGTCATTTAAGTTAAAAAACGTTTTTCAACAGACTGGCTAATGGTCAAGCCATTCGGCTGACCAAATTGACTTCCTCGATAGGTAATCGGGGCTGCCATGCTCCAGCCAGCCGCAAGCTCATGCACACCACACGCTCCAGCTAAAATTTTTCTGTTCCTCTTTCAGTCTTTGTTTTAGTACGGGAAGCAAAATAGAAATGAGAAAAAAAGAGAAATTTTTTAATTTCTAAATTTTTTATATTTTTATAATTTAGGGAATTCTAAGGTTAGAAATTGAGATTTTAAACCGAAATCAAATATTTCAAAATATTTTGGGATTTTAAAAGGGAGAGTATTTTTTTTTGGAGAGATAGAAATAGAGAGTCTGTTGAAGTCTGTTGGAGTATATAATAGATATGAAAAAAATCTTTTTAGAGAGTTAGTTAAATAGATAAATAGAAAGTTAAAAATAAAAAAGCTGTTCGAGCTGCTACGAGAGAATCGACCATGTGCACCTGGCAGTGTTTTCTCTGTGCTCCGCACGTACGTATAGTACGTACTACGTACTACTACTCGCCTAAGTCCTAACAACTACACGAGGAGCTAAATGGATCTTGAAGTGCATTAGTACCTGTTCAAAAAAGAAATCGTTGTCTTATTCATCATATCTACACTTCCTAATCTTAACCTCGCACATATCTAAATGTAAAATTAGTTATTATAAGTATAAATAAAATATAAATGTTAGATAATACACTATCAAAAATTTTCTAGCTCCACCTCTGTCTAGCTAGCTGACACAGACCTGCAAACGGCCAACGACCGTAAATCGACCATCAAATCTAATCTCGTTTTTTCAACGATAAAGGATGAAGTGCACATTTAAACTCTTGGACTACTATGCTACTACCGAGAGAGAAGATATGGTTGCGCAATGATGCTATATAATCAATAGCCAATAATCTTTTATCGTACTACTGATGGTACAGTATTCAGTATTCGTAGAATTTCTTACTAGAATTTATATGCTTTTTTGACATTAAATCAGTTTGTCATATTTTGTATAAAGTTGGGGGTTTGTCTCATCAGTTCATGTCCCTTCATTTTTACTCAGTAAAAAGGTAAGAAATCTTGATGGTTGTCTCCTTAACCACAGATACCAGAGACCAGAGACGTAAAATATTTCTATTATATTAGATAAATAAAACTGAGAGCCTAGCTCTAATTTTAAATTTTGAAATACGTTTTTTATGTAGTTTTTAACCAGTCTTCAAATTAACCATGAAAAGAGAGCTTAAGTAGTGAAACCTCCCAAATTGATAAAAAAACTACTTCTAAAAATCAAGAGTTTATTTACGATGCATAAACTTTACAGGGTTTTTATATAAATAAGTATAAATCCTCTTAAATTCCTATAAAATCATTTAATCTAGATGAGCCCTAAAATGCTTAGCCAAGCAAAGAAAAACAACTTCTAAAATTTAAATGCTGAGCCAAGCAACCACGGATTTTAAGCTGGTTGCAATTAATCACACAACGGCCGGAGATGTGGTGATCATGGGAATTTCCTTATCCCTTCCGGCGGTGCCGCTACACAACGTACACTGCACACTGTACAGTGCTTATCTGTACTACTGTAGCCTCTTTAAACGAGTAAAGGAGAGATTTTTTTTCTCTATTCTCAAAAGCAAGGGCATGCATGCGGCATGATCGATCACATGGGTTCGTATATATATATATATATATATATTCTAGCAATTACAAGACATATGCCACTTTTTAATCATGTCAACTCTAATTTTTAGTCATGCTAATAATTAGGTGATATTAATTAGTTAGCAAAAAGCATATTAATTGTGCACGCATTATCTAAAATAAACATGCAAAAAATTAAAGAGTATTTGTTTTGAGATAAATTTTGAATAGTAAAAATCTAAAAGTTTTTGTGGGACGGTGGGGATACATATGGAGATAGATATTTGCTGATAGCTACCTGCATATATTACACTTTTTTCAACAGAAGGCAGGCGTGCTTGAATTGATAGATAGTAGTACCGTAAAAGGAACGGATCGAAGGGATCATCAACATGATCTCCATCAATGAGCGATCAGGCCATCCGTGGAGATAACAAAAGAAAAGGACATGCGTTTTGTTTATTGAGAAATACGTGGCTGATATTTTCTATGGACGTGTCCTCAAATTTATAAAAACTAATATATATATATATATAGCGCAGCGCACTGTATAGCTATTCAGCGCGTGGAAATCAAACCCACGTCAACCCACCGCACCACTTCACTATCCATTGTACTATATGCAGTGTAATTTTTTTACTACCAATCTAATAATTTTACCACCAATCTAATATGCGAAGTGTAATTTATATGGGTTGTAAATCTTTTACCACATTTGATCTATTTCTGTACTATATGCAGTGTAATTTTTTACTACCAATCTAATAATTTTACCACCAATCTAATATGCGAAGTGTAATTTTGTATGGGTTATAAATCTTTTACCACATTCGGTCTGTTTCTGTACTATATGCAGTGTAATTTTTTTTACTACCAATCTAATATGCGAAGTGTAATTTTATGTGTTGTAAATCTTTTACCATATTTGGTCAGTTTCTCTAATGGTTCATTTGTATGTGTTGTAAATCTTTTACCACCTTCGGTCTGTTTCTCTATTTGACTTGTTTGTATGTGTTGTAAATCTTTTACCACATTCGGTCAATTTCTCTACTGGTTTGTTTGGAGTATAAAACAATTACAACCTATCTATCACTTTTGTTCGTACTCAGCATATAGTACAGAAATAGACCGAAGGTGGTAAAAGATTTACAACC
>KE371402.1:0-12932 GCA_000418225.1 Zizania latifolia | reverse complement strand
TTCTGAAGGCAAACTTTTCTAATTTTGATCAAGTTTGAAGAAAAAATATTAACATTTATAATATCAAATAAATATACTATTAAAATATATTTTATGGTGGATTTAATAAAACTATTCTGATGTTTTTTATAAAAAACAGTCAAAGTTAAGAAAATTTGACTTGTAAAAAGGTCAAACACTTACTTTATAATATGTAATGGAAGAAACTAATAATAATTATTTGTAGGCCTCTTTGTACAACTCTAGATCCAAGATTTGATACAGCCAATCAAACTTAGATTTAAAAAATCTTAGATCTAGATATGTGGGTAAATTTAGGATATTTAGTTGAGTCAACTGATTTTTATTTTAGAGTAAAATTAAAATTTCAGATCACCTTAAAGAAAACCAATACGCATACGCTGCAAAGTAAGCATTTACAGATATCCAGGAGCAGGGTTCCCTAAACCGTTTGGAGGTGTGGTTACCGCTCAGGCTTGGACGGATGGTTACTACAATAAACACCTCAAACCAATCAAAATTCAGTTTTAAAATCTAAAATTTTGAACTTAGTTTACCGCTCTATTTAGGTCGGAAACCACTCGGTTTAGAGCAGTAACCAATAGTTACCGACGGTGGTTATCAAGCGGTTTGACGTTGGTAACCGCTCGATTAGTAGTGGTAACCACTTTGTTTGTGTTAAAAATCGATCGGTTATAAAATTTGAGAAAAATAGAAAAAATCATAAAAAATGTATAAAAATTCAGAAAAATATAAAAATATTGGAAGAATCTAGAAAAATTTTAGCAATATAAAGAAAATTCGTGATATAATGATAAAAATATTTGGTATAAAATTTATTGTTATTTTGGTAGAATTAAATGGTAGATCATTAAAAACATAGTGATACCATTTTTCTAAAAAAAAGATAAAAACAAAAAACCGCGGCTTTTGGGTTGGGACATTTTTTTCCTTTTTATCGAATTTAGGTTGCTTTGTAAAATTTTAATATTTTTAAAAACAAACTTTATCATAAACCATCATAAACAATCTACTATTTATAAGATTTTTTTTTGAGATTTTGTAAAATTTTAAATTAAACCGTTCGGTTTGTATAAACGGGGCAACTGAGAGCGGAAGGTCGGTAGCGCTAAAATGTACATGACTTGTGTCAGAAGAGAAAAAATGAACTTCCGTGAAAATGCTTCATTTTTATTTAATACTTTTGAGTTTTGAACCGAATTTCATCAACGGTGCACGAGGGGGTAACTTTCTTATTGAGATAATAAGATCTGTACACGCGGGGAATAATAAACAATAACGGGTATGTCATAAACCCTATCCTTCACCTTGCGGCGTATGCAAAAAAAAATCTTAAAAATACCCTTCTTCAACCGAAATAAATTCATGTTAGATTGATTGATATCCCGTGTACTATTATGAGGTAAATTTTATGGTATACTAAAAATTTTATCGATCATTTATTTATTTTGATTTAATAGCTAGGATTAAAGTTGGTGACCTATTACTTCTTAGGTCACCTTTGATTTTTCTGTGCATACTTTCTAATTTTCTACGTTAACTTTTTAGTTTTCTACACTGACTTTCCAATTATTTATCAGTCACCAATTATTTTTAATCATAACTAAAATTAATGGTCCATATTAATCTTAAGTATTACCTCTTATGAGGTAATGGTTGTATTATAATAGAGCTATATGATGATATTTCGTTGACAGAAAATAAATTTATTAGGAGTCTTTAAAGTCTCTCACGAGTACATTGACACATATTTGAAATAATTCGACAACGAAGAAATTTTTAAAACGAACTCACATAATTTATTTCCCTCCCACCTTCGTACACGAGAAAAAAAATGCGCAGAAAACACGAGCACGAAAATAAATGCAAATACTCCGTTCTCTCTGAGATAAAAGGAAAGGGAAAATATCATCACGAGTCGCCTGCGAAACAGCAAAGGCTGGCTCGTCGAGCTCAAAGGCGGAGACGCCTTCACTTCGCCCCCCCTCTGCTCTCCTCTGCTCCCGGAGAGCCTCTCCCCCATCACCGCCTCCCCACGGCACCGCGACGCGAGGGCGGCACCCGCCAAAAATAAGCCAGCGCGCCTGCGGTAGCCGCGCGCGCGTCGCGATGGAGGTCACCACCGCGTCGGCGGCGGCAGAGGCGCCCGCGGAGGTCGACGGGCTGGAGGCGAGCGGCATCGGCATGGCGGTGTACCTGCCCAGGATGCTCGCCGGCGTCATCTCCGGCGCGCTCACCGGCCTCTTCGCTCTCGGTACGTACTTCACTTAGCTCTCCCTGCTCTCCTCTCGCGCGCCGTTCTCCGGTTTTGATGTGGCTTTTGCGTTGCTAATGTGGTGTGGTGTGGTGTATTGTTAAGCTGGGGCCTTGACCGGAGCGGTCACTGGCGCGCTGGCCGGAAGAGCTTCCGACAGCGGCGTTCTCCGGGGAGCTGGATTGGGGGCGTTCGCCGGAGCTGTGCTCTCCATTGAGGTTCTCGAGGCTTCCCGCGCTTATTGGTGCTCGGACCGGCTGAGCTCTCATGGCACATCCTCCATGGTACGTAAGCTTCTTCCAATCTCCTGTTGCCTACAGTTTCTGATAATGCATCATGTGCCCTTGCCATCTTGTGTTGCCTGTGTTTAAGTCCAAAAGATGCCATTGAAGAATTCATCTCTGAAAGATGTGTGTTCATCAGCACGATGTCACCTCCAATATGCTAGCCCGTTTAGTCCTCAACCATGATTTTGCAATGTAGCTCGTTTGTCTCTGTAAGACTTGCCTCTAAGAAAATTTCTTGATTTCGTGTTCAGGCAGATTTCATAGAGCAGCTCCTTCATGCGCGGTTTGTCCATGAGCAATTCGTACCTTCAGCACATACAACGCATCGTTGGCAGGTCAGTTGCATGTTCTGTTGTCGTAATTTTACTTGCTAGTGTTCTCGTAAACAAATGTCCTTTTATGGCAAAAACCTTCTATGCTGTCCACCATTCCATTATTATGTTACTTTCTCTATCTAAAAATCTCCTGTGTATTATATTTTCTATTTTTTATAAAAGTTATGCATATTTGTAGTTTATATGTATATAGGTTTTGAATAAGCAGTAATACTGTTTCGTTTAGTGGTTAGATTAAATTAACGTTACGTGACCCAAACAACCATAACTTAATTAATCTTGCATGCACATCTCCTTCTAAACCATACGTATCAGGATTAATATGACTATTTAATACAACTATCAGAGTTTACTTTTTTTGTCTTAATGAAAAAGTAATATGTAGTAGATTTTTGGATGGAGGGAGTATTTTATATTCTGAAGTATTTTTTAACCGAAGTTTTTATATTCTTCATGAACAGATCAGCTTTTCAGATTTCGGTCATGATGATCTAGATTTTATTTTTGGAGACGTTTCATCCAAAGGGCTTTCATGGGAGTCACTGAAGGAGTTACCACACTATGTGGTCACTGATCAAACCCGGAGCTCATTTGGGGAAGACCTCTCTTGCCCCATTTGCCTGCAGGTACAGTATCAAGTAGCTTTCGGTTGCCAGGAAACCCATCTTTCACAACTCTGCACATGGTTTAGGTTCAACAGCAGCAATGAGAGCAAAACACAACTTACTACGTTGAACATATGCCCCTTCCATAATGGCAGACAATGGAGTCAACATTCAGTTAGAACATCTTGAATCTGCTCCACTTAGATAAAGTTTGTTAAGAAAACTGGTGATAGCATACCATTGGGTGGCTGCCACAAGTTTCCATCTGGTAGTTAATGATGGTTGATCAGATACTTCTTTACTTTCCAGTATGAATTATTCTCTCTTTCATCAAAGAACATTTTCAAACTATGCCATTATGTCACTGAATATGGTATAGGCTTGAACTACACACGCTGACAAACCAGAGCATTTCCGGAGCTGGTTGAACCAGAAAAATCGTCTCGTTTTGAGACTGATAAATGAAACATGCAAGTACATAGCTTAGCACTATGGCTGTAGCTGGATATTTATGAACGTGATATGATTGTTTTGGTGTGATATATAGAGCAGGGAGATGCAACGACCTTCATCTTTATGGTCTCTTTTGGGGCAATTGCAACTACCATTTTGCATACCAAATTCTGCTTGCTACTAAATACAATGTGGTTGGGATTTGCTTTGTGGTTTGCTCTTTACTCCTTTGCTCTCAATGCTACCACTTCCTTACCCCTTGCAGGATATTGTGGCCGGTGAAACGGCGAGGAGATTGCCGAATTGCTCGCACACTTTCCATCAGCTTTGTGTGGACAAATGGTTCGTCGGCCACGGCTCATGCCCTGTATGCAGGCAAGGTGTGTGTAAAGACAGCAGGTAACCCTGCTTGCGTTCTGCAGGGCTCTCTGTCTCGCAAGAAATTGTCTGTGCAAAAACATTTGCTCTTGATAGAACATAGAGATACACACGTCAGCGTTGTATAAATTAGAAGCCCTCCTGTTTTACCAGCGCAGATTGCCTCTGTAAATCTGATGATTCAACACTGTTGACTGTTTCTTACAGAGTTGCAATGTAAAATGGAATAATGTTTCTCTTCTGCCGAGCTCTTCAAGGCCTTGTAGAATGCTAGGGCCTAGGTAATGGTTACATGGACAGTACTGTATACTACTGTATGCAGTGTACGCGAGTGAGCTGGGTTTGCATAGTACCGGTTAATTAACCAAGGGCTATTAATCCATGCACGTGGTGGAAGCCCCGCGACTGCGAGATCGTGTCGAGATGGTCGAATTGATAGGATTCGGAGCTTAGGCTGGACCAGTAGTTGTCGTGGGCATACCATATCCCCTGTTGCGCGTCCATCCCTGATTCTTCAGTGCCATGCAGCCATGAAAGCACCAGCTGACGGTGGTTCAGCCGTCCATGGCAAACGTTTAGTGCCCAGCCAGGCAGATGTCCCTAGCTGACTTAGCAGCAACACCATGTGTAGCTGCAATCACTGTTCGAAGCGCGCGCGCCCCGTCTGGATCGCCGCTGTTGATTGGTGGCCGGAACCGAGGCTGGCAAGCACGTACGTACGTACGAGAAATTCGATGGGCCGCTCGCTCTGCGACGCTCCTGATGTTGATGGATGGGGGCAGGCGGGCAGGCAGCATCCTAACACAGCGTCGCGTCGCATCCGCCGGCCGGCCGCCCGTTGCGTTGTCCTGACGGCTCAGAATCTCAAACGTAGCTATAGATTTTGAAAAAGTGAGACGTAGAAAAGCTATGAATTTATGTTTTAGTAACTCCTAATATTTGAATACATTATTAATATGCAATTTTGTATGTAAATCGTTGTAATAATGAAATTTTATAATATTTATACTAAAATTATATATTTTTGAATTACACTAAAATGATACATTCTACTAAAATTTTATCTTTTCAAATTTTACATGAACTGGTATGTTGTAATGGCATGGTGAGTAATTTTCGTTCAAAGTTGAACTAAGAAGCTGTGAAAGTTAGGGTCCCCCAACTTTCAATTTGTACTATGAAAAGCTGCTGCTTTTGAAAAAGCTGGTTGGCCCAGGGACCTGTTTGGTTCAGCTTCCAGCTTTCTAGCCAGAAAGCTGGTTGGAAAAGCTGAACCAAACACAGCCTTAGCCCACCTCGACGCTGGTGCAACCCATCACATCGATCGTGCCGTCCCCTGTGAGCCTGTGACGGGCGCCACCGATATCGGCTGCCGACCGGCCATCGGGGCTCGCAGGCACTAGAAAGAGGAACTGACATTTCCTGTTTATGTTAGAGCCCGACCAGCTACACCATAAATCGGCTTACCTAGATCAAGTTAGGCCTGACCACCCGCAGGCCAAACCGGAGCCACGACTTAAATTCTGGACCTACTCGACCAAAAAAACTAGTATGATAGATGAAAGCTGTCCTTCTATTTAAGTTATGCTCTTTCACCATCAATACTTGATGTGTGACTAAACCCAACAGTTTATAAAGGTGAGAGGAAGAAGGTAAAGAGCTCTCTACATTACAAATTTGCATTGGCCATTGATACTTGAATTACAAAAGATGTAAGAAAAGCAAGCACAGTAAGGCCTGGGCAAACACCAATCAGGAATGGAAAAGGAAAAACACAGGTAAAAAATATTGAATGTACAAAAGCAGTGTTACAGTCATTAATTCCTCCCTTAGCAAAAGCAGCAGACGCAAACTGAAAAGGAAAATACAGAATTTGAAGTGTACTACTCAGTGTAACAGTCTGATTCACCATAGATCAGAGAGTGATTGTCTTTGCATGTGGTGCTACTGGCAGCCGAAGCATACAACTATACAAGCAGTCTGAAGGCGTCGCCGCCCGGCCCACATGTGATTCACATCAGCAGCAGACAGACGAAAATAACTGTCCAACACAAAACACGACCCCGCTCCAGCCCACTTAAAACGGGACGCAACTCAGTGGCAATAACGTCACGGCCCAATTAAAACGGGCCGTGAGTCTTCTACAATCCCGTCATCACATCGGTCAACAAGGCCACAGTCTAGGCCATTAACGGGACAAGTGCTCGCAACGCTCGAGCCTACTTCCGCCGAGGCTGAATTTTGTGTGCTTTACGTCCACCCAAGATCAGATAATGGCTGGCCACCCAAAAAACTGACCACCTTATCCACTAAAACTGTGCTAGTAGCCGTTGTATGTGACAACAGCTACTAGTAACTAGCTCACCACCAGGCAGCCATTGAAGCAGCAGCCTAGCACCTAGCAGCAATGGCGTTGCCGCTGCTCAAGTCGCACTCGCACTTCTCGGCTCTGCTGCACTCTCCGAGCAGAACCGAGCTCCATGGCCGCTGCCGTGGAACGGTGTCGTCGCGGAGGCCAGCTGCCGGGAGGGGTTCGGTGAAGGCGAGCGCCTCCCCGTTCGACGTGGTGCCGCTGATGGTGACGATGGTGGAGCACGTCGACCTGCAGAGGGACTACGTCGTGCACAAGTCGATCTGGCATCTCAGCGACACGGCCCTCAAGAGCGTCTGTATGTCGACGTTGCACAGGCCACAGGCTCCCCTCTAACTTCACGTTTTCTGAAGTTCTGTGCTTAGGCTGAAACTAAAAACTTCCATTTTTCTCTCTCTTTCTCGTAGATACCTTCTACGCCATGTTCACTGTCTGGGGCATCTGCTTCTTTGCGTCCATGAAGGTAAAGCACGCGAGATTAGCTAGTAACAATGCGTCCGATGAGCGTTATTAACACGGCATACATGATACATCTTGTTTGGATTTAATTACAGGATCCTTTCTACGACAGCGAGGCGTACAGGGGACAAGGGGGTGACGGCACCGTGCACTGGTACTACGACCGGGTATGTATCTGTCCACCTGTTACAGCCTTTCTTTCCCTTCAACACAAAAATGTAAGGAGTAGGAACATTCAGACAAGCACGAGTTCTAACGCTCGAATAGTTGACGTTACTGAAATCTCGCTGTTGAGACAACCAATAATCTTGGTGATCTTGGATACTTGGATCTGCAGCAAGAGGACCTGGAGGCGTCTGCAAGGGAGGAGTTGCTGAGGGAGGAGCTGCTTGAGGAGATCGAGCAGAGGGTCGGAGGGCTGAGAGAACTCGAGGAAGCAGCCAAGGAGGAGCAAGTCGCACAGTGACGACACGAGGCCTCGCGCCCACGGATGCATTATCATGTCGCGATGCGGCTGCACGGCCCTCGGTAGAAGATACGTGATCGATTAGTAACGATCATATATGGCACTGTAAATTTAGCCACACTGTACGTACTGCTTTACAAGATGCATGTCCTTGAGCTGGGAACAGTACAGCTGAATTCTCGTCTACATCGTAGCGAATCACATAGAGGATGCAGCGAAATATGCTTGCAGCTGAATTTTCGGTAGCCTGTAGGATGTAATGAAAGATTATCATTCCGAAGAGGCTGATCCTCCAGTAGGTAGCGACCCTAATAACTGAGCAGTTTGGGGATATTTCTGCGGATACCCTCAACTTTATAGGTATAACAATTAGATCCTCGCCGTCCTGAGCGTTCGACGGCGTCGCTCTCGCCGTGTCGCGCTCGCCCGTGCGTCGGAGACTCGGAAACGGACGGTGCGCCACCCGTGAGGTGGCTGCTTTCCTGCCACTGTTCCCGCTAGCTGTGCGTGCGCCACCTGCTTGGCTGCTTCGCTGCAATTCCTGGCTTCGTCGGCGGCAGAAGCGAGGAGCCGAGGTTCCCGGCCGGCAGCTCCGCAGCTGCCTCGACAAGGCATGACGTCCAGGCCGGAGAACACCGGCCGGGGTTCGGCGATGTGGAGGTGTAACTACACGCTGCGTGATAGCAAGATAGAGTTTCCCGGTCTATACTAGCCTAGTAGCCTTGACTAACTCTTGACATGCCAAGCAAATCACAGGGAAGATCATGTTATGTTGGCGTCAGCTTGTTATCGATCGTGTCTGCGGTTTAATTAACTGAAAAATACGGGAATTGAGTTCATGGGTCTACATCTTCACCGCCCAAGTTTAAAGTTGTACAGGCTCATTTTATCTCTATTTAAGGGTCCATTTACGATATCATGTTATCTTTTAAAGAAATAATAGTTAAAACTAATATAGACCATTGATTATGTGTATTTAAAATAATTAATTAAAAAAGAAAATGGGCTAACCGGCTGTAAAATTCCTTATTACCAAAAGTAATCTGCATGAAAAGTTTGTTGATTATTTTCTTTTTTCTAGTGCATGTAACAATTAATCTTTTAGCATGCGATTTTTTAGAAAGAAATTAATTGCTGCATGTATGTGAGTCCACACATATTAAAGGAATAGCATGCGATTTTTTAGAAAGAAATTAATTGCTGTATGTATGTGAGTCCACACGTATTAAAGGAAGGTTATATGACATATGATATGATCTATCACCGATTTTAAATCTAAACCATTAGATCGTACAGATTTAGTTGATATTAAGATCTTTCGTATGGTATTCTTCATTTCTAGCTGTAGTGTCCCTTAGCATAAAAACTTGAGAACATGTACTACCAGTGTGTATACACATTCCTGTAGCTAATTAACGTGCTCTCACCAGTTCCCTCGATCCGTTGGTTTTCATCTGTTCGATGGATACGAAAGAATTTTATAGGCCACCGGAAAATGTTATCTATACATTTATCATCAGAATTACTTCAACACTGTTTTACACTTTATTTTGATTTTATAAATTTGAACAAGTAGTGCATTGAAGACGGTTTCACAAAGCCGCACATAAAAAGGAGCAAGGACTGTGTTTTGGAGATTTTTTTTAATTTGCCCATCCAGACTTGGTAAAGTCGACACTATATCATTATTCCTTCTAGTCACAAATAGATATAGTTTCAAACATCGACATGATATTTTGTATGCAACTTTGATCGTTATTTTATGTTATAAAAAGTTATGAAACCCATAAAAGTTACTCATTCCGTCCTATAGTATTGCAACGACCAAATTTTATATTTTATAGTACAACAAATCTAGATAGTGTTATTATCAGATTCATTGTACTATAAAATATTAAATTCAGTCGTAGGTTGCAATATTATATGACGAATGGAGTATAGCACTATGAAACTTTTGACAGTTCTACATCCATGATTTATGTGTCCTTGCCAAAACTAAAGTATCCTTGACCGAAGGGAGTAGTGTAGTTTTGTTAGTATTTATATTTCTACTCTCTCCATCCCATGTATAATATTATAACCTAAGACCAGATTTATTAATGTATAGATTTATTGTACTATAAAATACTAAATTTAATCCTAAGTTATAATATTATTGGACGGAGAGAGTATCAAGTTAGTCTCTACATATTCTACTCATGTGTACTGTTTTTTAAGCTGCATACTGAAATAACAATACAAAGCGCGTTTAAAAATACAGAAGTTAATTAATTGTCTCGAAATGAGAGAATACCTTGTGTAAGTATGCCAAGAAATGGTCAGTGTAGCAACGGAAGGATGAAAAATCTATACCCGTCCTTGCTCGATCAACCGTTCATCATCTGCAGGTCTAGCATGAGAAAACGAGGCTATCATGCAGCCAAAGAAAACAACTTGCCGGTCCATGCATCGATCGATCACACGGCGCCATTGCACACACGAGCTTGCATGCACGGATGCATGCGCGGATGTGCAATGCGTGCCACGATCCCCGGAATGCAGAATCACTATCCGGCAAGTCATCCTTGGCTACACGACCATGAACACACACCCTCGTCTCCACATGCAAGATCTGAGATGAGCTTACGTACGACGCTGCCTTGGAAACGGCGGCGTCCATGGCTGCAGAAGAAGAACAAGTACAAGACAGGGGAGATCGATCGACATAGGAGGAAGAAAAAGCTAGCTCCCGCTGGGCAATGCTGCTGGAGCCTGGAAGGAGTGGAAGCTCAATATATGCAAAACGCGAGCTAATGCTCAGCCGGCGATCGATCGGCTCAGCTGTACTTAGAAGTACAAGACAGGGGCACATCAATTCATCGAAGACAGGTGTCTAGACTAAGGAGAACTGGAGAAGAGATGTGGCTTTAAAAGTCGGGACTGAATGACTGATAGATCGATATGGAGCGTTCGATCGATCAGCGTGACGGGGGCCCATGGATTTGAGGCTGCGGCACACTGACAGGGCTACTACCATGGAAGCCAGCGTTGTGCCATGGCTAGGCTCCTCTCTCTCTATCTCACTCTCTGGTGCACACTGGTGCTCCGTTTGCCTTTGGTCTATGGAGTCTAGCTCGGCTTGGCCTCTTTTGAGGCGCACGCATGTGAACCCGCCGTGCTCACGGCGCACGCAGGTGGCTCGTGTGATCTTGTTTATATCGTTAATACATCGTTACATACTTACATCAATAGTTACATACTTGTAGTTCACACATGCACAGGGACAATGATTGTGAGGATCCCAAATGGGAGTACCTGTACAACGTGGACAGTGTACTGCTACGCAGCTGTAAGCCTGTAAAACATGGAGTACCACGGTAAATGCAGAATCGCACATTTGTACTTCCCTGGCCAAGAACCAGGCCGAGACGATACTGTACAAATACAGTGCCTTTTAGTACATGACGGCCAGCTTTTCACTTTGACAGAACTACAGAAGCTAAAGATCAATGCAAGGTGCGACCGTGCGATGACTCTGCGAACCCTACATGGATGGGAGGAAGAACCAACCTAGTGGAACGAGAGAGACTGAAACTGAAATTACTCCAAGATGGAGTACGTCGTACTCTCTGCTCTTGCAATTCCGACACGTATCACGTATCGGTCAGCTATAGCAGGCAGCCTACGATCGAACCATGAATCTAGTTCTGCAGCTGCTGTCTCTACCTACGGCGCCTTTTACGTGTCTTCTTTTCCTGTCAGGTCTGATGAAACACTACAAGAAGACGACAGTGAAGCAGCCATTGCAGGCTGCAGCCTGCAGCAGGCTTTCACCGCTGCTTTTCCTTTACTTTCTTCAGAGTTTGAGAATTTCCTGTTTTTTCCTACTGCTATTGGAGTTTGTAAGTCATAATCTTGGTTTTATATCTTAGGTGAATCCTTTGTTATTCGAACAACATGTACCAGTGGATATCGATAGTTTATCAGTGTAGAACTGGAGATGCAAACAAGGCATTACATTACCACTACAAGTTATTTAAAGAAACCTCAACCGGCTGGGAACTGAATGCCCTACAGTTTTTTGAACACATATTTTCAAGAGGCAACAAGTGATGTTTTTTTTTAAACGATCCTAAAATTTGTTCATGTGGGGAGTGAAGAACTGGAGAAGGCAGGGTTAACAAAATCGTTTTAGGACTGGATACCGTTCAGGCTCGAAATAGTGGTTACTGTGGTAACCGAAAAAATTCGATCAAATTTTACATTTCAAAATTTGAATTCAGATCGGTTTATGAAATGGTTTCAAATTCGGTTATCGTGGTATGCGTTTCGGTTACTGTGGTAACCGTGGTACCGAGCTCGGTTACCGCGGTACCAATCAAATAATTTTTCAGTGAAAAATAAAAACTGTAAAATTGCAAAAAAAATATTTTTTGAGATAAATAAGAAACTTACAATACCACAAATTTTATAAGTTTACAATAAAATACAAATTACAAAACAACATGGTTAATTGGCAATTCGAATATTTCTAACTTAACATTGTTGGATCTATTGGTTATAAGCGGCGTTGTATTTATCTGTAGACATTAGTTGTAAGCTACGTGAAGCAAGAATATTTGCTTTGTACTCCTCCCACTTTTGTCCTGTCCAAGATGCAGTGGTTTGCCATTTTTCATATAACATAGAATAAAATTGGGGATCTTGTCACTCGTATACATATCTATAGGAGCTAATACCTTATGTGCATGTGAATCACTAAACTTTGCATGCATGTGAATTAACATATCAACAGCTACAGATATTACATGCACGTGAATCAACAGAATAAGTCATGTGACTCAACAGTATGAGTGATTATGGATCAATAGGCTTGGAACAAATAATTAACATGTAACCCTCATCAAGAATGATATTTTATTTGATTAAACATATGACATTAATCCAAGAGGCCTGTATGCAAAAAATCAAATAATAACGAGTGAAGAAGATTGAAAAATAATTTTTTTTTGCATTTTGCATTTTTGTTCATCTCGTTTGGTTCATAACTTTGTGATAGTTCAATATTTTTGAAAACTAATTTCACCATAAATCATATTAATTTACCTACTATTTTTAGAATTTTTTCTAAGTTTTTATTTTTTTAATCTCAAAAGAAATCGATCGATACGTCGAAACCTAGAGCGAGCGGTATGTCGGTAACCGAGCGGTAACCGTGGTTACCGAAGGATTTTGTTAACCCTGACTGGAGGTGCTATTTGAGCAGCATCACGTAACCACTTCGCCTCCAAGTTATTTTAAGATGACTGTAAAAGCGTACAAAC
>KE371400.1:22655-37469 GCA_000418225.1 Zizania latifolia | reverse complement strand
GCTCATGCTCGGCGAGCGGAAGGCGCTTATTGTGGTTAGGCTTGAAAGGAGGCGGCGGATGCGGTGGCGGTGGAGGATCACAAGGCGAGCGAGAGTGACGCCGGTCGGCGGCGATGTGCGTCGGGCTGCCCTGCGAGGGAGACACCGGGGCTTGGGTTCCTCAACGGGCCGGCGTGCCCGATCAGCCGGAACTTGGAGCGTTTGTTCGTTGCCGCTTTTGCTACTGCCCCAACTCCGCCCTAAATCTGGTAAGGCCTCCTTTGAATCGCCAGATTTTTCTCCAATTCCTGCGAAAAATCGATTTGATCCCAGTGAAAATTTCGTAAACGTATTGCCTTCGAAAGGAAACCTAAAATTATTCCAATACCTCTCTGTTTATGCTGCTCGTGACGAACTGACGATGAATGATGAGTTCAGTTCTGTTCGGGTGTGATGTTGATAGCATTTGGGGGCGATCAGCTTATTGGGCTGGATGCTCTGCATTAGCTGACATTCTCTGCCCTCCAACCAAATCTGATGGGCGATGGCTATGAACAGTACTTTTCCATTGGTTAGACTACCATCTCCTCTCTCCTCGTTCTGCTACCGCGGAAATCCACATCCACGAGTCCTCCTCACTGGCGACCTTCGACCAACGCAAATCCTCCTCGCCGGCGATCACGACCACCGCGAATCTTGTCCGTAGGACGATCTGAGCTATTGCAAGATGGCCTCCTGAACGCCCGCCCTCGTCGCCTCGTCGGTAGCCAGTTCTACCGCCTCCCTCTCCGCCAAAGCCTTGCAGACCCATCCCAGGCTCTTCTCTGCGAGGTTCCACTGCTCGACCCCAACGAGGGTGAGCTCGGTGGCACCGGAGTTGAGTGCTCGACCTCCTAACGGCCAGTCCGGCTAACACTGTTGTCGGATACAGGGGATCCGCCGGGTCCATCACAACCCCAGAGATCATGTACGTTCGTCCTATGTGCATTCACGGGCTGGACCGACCGGTTCAGCCCATGGGCCAACCTACTTTTCTTTCTTAACCTGCCGGCTGCTTCTGCGCTGCATGATAATCCTTAATTTCTGTTGTTCTCATTATATTTTTGGCACAGGTTTGGACCACTGATTCAATCCTGGTCCACTTCTTCAGGAGTATCAATTGTTCTGACGAGTGGTTTATCTACCTCCAGCCTCCAGGCTTTTTGGTTATAATAACTGCATCTCTGAATGACACGGTGCAGCTTTAGATTTAGCTCATAGTAGGCAGTGTTGACTTTATAGGCCGCCTCGAAAAATAATTGCACTGCAGGTTTCAGTAAAAAATCATAGAAAGACTTCTTTTTTCCAGGACCGAAGTGATTAGTGCTGCTAAAAGGATGCTGTTTCCTTGGGAATAATGTGAGCATACTGACAGACATAATCGATCATGATGCCGATGGATCCTAATCAGAGCAGTCAGATGATGTGGAATGGATGAAAGATGTTCTTAAAGATCATGTATGTTAGCATCTGATTGGCATGCTGACCAATTAAGAACAAATTGAGCACTGTTTGGATTGTTTATGTGGAGTTCTGAACAATGACTGAAACTCTGAAACTCTCTCTGATGTTCAGGTAGCAATTCTGAAGTCCCTGTCATTCTTAACCAAGCGAACAGTCTAATCTTAAATTATTACTAGTACGCTTGTAGGACATCTTATTAGAATTTAGGTCTATTTTACTTTCCTTGCCACTGTAAGCTACTAATAATGAGTAGTGAGATTAGGTGTTGACATATGATCCATTAAGCGGCGAAGTTTCAGGAAGGCATTAATGAATTCAACCACCAATGATTTACTGTTTGACCCTATCAGAATATTTATCGGTGTTAAATTACACGTAGGTTATATATAGCTCTATGTAGTTTATTATGTTTCTTTGAAATATCGCCACTCTAGACTTTTAGGGTTCTAGATCTTGTTTCTATAATATTCATTCTTTCTTGTGTTCCCCGTGTAGAATCCTGGCCTATGAAGATTCTTTGCTAATTACCTATCCTTAAGCCGAGCTGTAGATTATAAATTACCATGGTGTTCTATATCGTCTCACTTGTATTCTACAGATGTGATTTATTTTTGTCCAACTATGCTTAATTCTACGTAAAATCTAAGATGGCACTTCAAATTAGAACTGAAACATAATTGTTAGACCTCAAATAGCACACCAACATCACAAAGAAAAGTTATAAAGGAAGCCTTCACTTTGATGCTGTCGGCAGGACGAGATGCTGACTCTGTTCATCAGATCAGCTGTGCTCTGCTAGCTACTGTTCATCTGCGATCTGATCTGACTACTTCGAGGAAAGCTACAAAGGTTAGCGTATAATCGTGTCCTCTAGTCTCCGCGTCAAGAACAAATGCTGTACTGGCGCATGGTTCCAATTGTTCATCTAAATTATATGCAGCAATGCAGCATGCATAACCCTAGTTAGTTTCTTCTTCTTTAGTGTTACCATATATGAAAGAACGATGGGAGCAGAGAAGACAATGTGAGAAGGTAACCATCAGTGCTACTACAGACAAGGTAACCATCAGTGATAGTACAGACTAAGAACAACAACAATGGTAAAATTCCAGTAGCTAATACGGATAGAACTATGCAGTTATTAAGTTTAAGTAGCTAACTAAACGATTAGTCATCACTTTATCACTCGATCGCTAGTCTGGTCTCAAGGATCGACAAGGATCAATACATAACGATCAGTTTCCGTGAATTGAAATCATGGAGGAATAATTCATAGTTTCTTTCCCTCTCCGTCAATTCACAAGAGTTCACTATCGATTCGACATTTTCTCTGTCTGCGAAGGACTGGATGCAACCAACTTGATGTCTTCATATCCTAAGCAAAGCAGTGTAGTTCCCCTTCCATGTTGATCAACCTGTCCATTCTATCCAACGAGAAGCAAAGGCGATGAAATGGTAGCTAGCTTGTACTCTCCGCTCTTGCTGCTTTGAGCTGCCTATCTCCATGGCAATGATAGTTGATTTGGGAGGAAATATGCATCACACAGTAAATTAATTGTAGGTTGCATTGTAGGCAAAATTAACACGGCATTAACTGGTCCATCCATGTCAATCAATAGAAAAGCTCCTTTATTTATTTTTCATCAAAGAAAACGACGTCACTTCCTCTTACTTTCAGGATTGTTTCTTGTTGTTCTGTACTTCTGCAGGCCCAGTCGTTATCACCTGTATTAAGCAAATAGGAATGAGCAGTAGTACTATATCTGCTAGCTCAGTGCATGTATGTACAATATTGCCATGTTCCTGGAAATAAATGAGGGCGTGATAATATTCAGTTGTCTGTAGAAAATTCATTCTGAACAAATTGTGCCATGTTAAACTTACAGTTAATTTTTATCCGGTGATTGAAATTTCTTAAAAGAACATATGTAGGGCTAATTTTTTTAATGTGTGTTAATTCGTCTATCCAACTTAGACTGCGCCCCAAGCTATATGAGTGTTCAACCTGCATCTTACGCATCATCATCGTTATCATACCCTCGCCAATCCCAAGGTCCTTAAAACAATTCGGTAACGTAGTAACATGTCTTGATCAGAGAGGCATATGTAGACATGTGTCATGTCAATTTAAGTATTTAACTAAATCAAAATATGAGCAGCTGCTAGACTTGATTTCTTACTACAGTCCTCTTGCAGGAAACTCGTATTTGAATTCAGCCAAAGGGGAGAAGCCTGTCAGATTGAAGAGAGTTACTACTCCACAAGAAGAGTGGTTTTGGGGATTACAAACCACATTTTATAGTATGTTTTTTATTGCCTCAGAATTTAAAACTAGCCCTAGGCAAGAAAACAAGGCAACAGGAAGACGATCAACTTGACTGCAGGTTGCTGTCCTGACAAGCCAGTATTATACTCCTGCCAGGAAAACTTGAGCATTGTCTCTAGCCGGCCGATCCCAAGGGAGGAAACATGAAAGGTAGATCCAAACTATGCACATAAAATAAAAAAGGTGAAAAAAAATGCTGCTAGAACACGCTCTCGATCTTCTCAGCTCCAGCTCCTTGCTGCTGCTAGCTATATATATCTGTGCTGCTCCTAGCTTCTAATTATCTTTGGTAACAGCTAGCTACTGTATAGCTCATCACTACTCACACACACACAGAAAAATACAGGTTCAATTCTTTGAAAGGGGAAATTACAGAATGAGGAAGTACTACATAGTATACTGAGGTGTGAAAAGTAGCATGGAAAAAATTGGTACGATAAATACAACACCTGCCCCCTCTTCTCTGGTTGTCACTCTGAACAAGTTTAGCTAGAGAAAGCTAGAGAAGGGACTAGGGAGCACAACCCCACACACACTCTCTCCTTACTTTCAATTCCTCACAAAGTTCCAGACAATTATATGTAGGAGCAAGAAATACAGGTAGAAATTGATTGAGGTGTGCGTATAGTAGTCTCTGCGTGTGTTGCCAATATATTGCTGAGACTTGCAGATCTTCATGCACGCAAGCAAGCTTGATTAGTAAGTTGCATGCCATCCATGTCGAGCGGGTGCTGCAAGTAATCGGAGTGCATGCCCCGGGAGCTCCTCTTCTGCGAGCAAAATGGAGAATAAGTTCGAGCTGCACCAGCAGCAGCCACCGTATTACAGCAAGCTGCTCCTGGATAGCCCGACGGAGATCGCCAATGTAGACGGCAGTGATCTGCAACACGTCGCCGGCGCTCCGATGTCGGAACCACCACCACCTGCCCCGGCGCCGGCTGTGAAGAAGAAGAAGAGAAGCCTTCCAGGGACACCAGGTGCATTCATATGTTCGATCTCCACTTAATTGTTCATGTATGTTGAGACCATATGCATGCAGATGAAGACATGCATCTACCCTTCGGTTGAATTCTTGCATGGATCATATACTGAATGAATCCATCCTTAATGTTTTCTGTACCGAATTCTTTCGCTTGCTTTTGTGCTACCTTACCTGTCGATCTTGTGACTGCAATAATTGATAGGGCAAGTCCATAATGGCAGTTACTGTTTGGCAGTCTAAATCTCCTTTCACTGAAAACTAGGAAGATAAGATGACAACACATATACTGTATGACTGTATTTTGAACATAATGAGCTTCGTTTGTTTGTTGATTTGCTTGCTGAATTTAGTTTCGTGAGGTGAATAGATTTTGCAACAGTATTTACAATTCTACAAGAACGACAAGGCCAACCTCTTAGTATAAAATGATTGCAAAAAAAAAGCCTTCTCGTATTATCCTGATCCGCTGTCTGACTCTGAATACTTTGTGACTTGAAACATATGTGATATATATATATATATATATATATATACACACACACACACACACACGCATGTACTGAAACAATTGAAATATCACTGCTGCTGTAGCTATTTTTTCTCTATCTGAATAGTTTCGTTCTCTCATCACTTCAGCTCATTATCTAAAAACCCTCTTTAGCTAAGGTCGTTGTAGGCTTGAAGCCAATAAAGTTATTCAGTATAAAGGTTTTCAGTTAATTAACCGCGCATACGTTGGACAAAACTATAGTACTTTCTTTATCCAGCTACAGCACCATATGCTAATTTCCATATGCCAATGGCAATATTCAGGTAGAGAATCTATGTCCTTGGCTGTGTCTGTATATACAACTCAATTACCTTGACCTGTTAGTTAGGAGTAAATAACTGCAATATGGTTAACGATCGAGGCGCATAAGAAATGATTTAAATTTTGGGTTTGATTGTAAATTGTGAATGGCATTTTAGATTCATATGATCACTTCTAAAGAACTTAATTGCGATTGTCTGAAAGATGGTGACAGCTCATAAAGGTTCAGTTCAACCTGATCTCATCAGAGCTATCAAGTTATTAATTGGTGTAATAGAAATGTAACTAGCCCACGCGGTCATGCATTGAGTAGCATGCACATCTCTGATAATTTTTACCAGCAAGGTTTGCTCTAGCAGCCTAACTCTAGCTAGCTAGCTAGATCTAACATGGCTGTGTGTGTGCGTGCATGCAGACCCGAGCGCGGAGGTGGTGGCGCTGTCGCCGCGGACGCTGCTGGCGACGAACCGGTTCGTGTGCGAGATCTGCGGGAAGGGGTTCCAGCGCGACCAGAACCTGCAGCTGCACCGCCGGCGGCACAAGGTACCGTGGAAGCTGCTGAAGCGGGAGGCCGGCGAGGCGGCGCGGAAGCGGGTGTACGTTTGCCCGGAGGCGTCGTGCGTGCACCACAGCCCGAGCCGCGCGCTGGGCGACCTGACCGGCATCAAGAAGCACTTCTGCCGCAAGCACGGCGAGAAGAAGTGGAGGTGCGACCGCTGCGAAAAGCGCTACGCCGTGCACTCCGACTGGAAGGCCCACTCCAAGGTCTGCGGCACCCGCGAGTACAAGTGCGACTGCGGCACCCTCTTCTCCAGGCAAGCAACAACCCTAAATCGACCAGCTGCTATGCATCATGCATGCCATGGCAGGGTGCGTTAATTGACCTAACGCCATTGAGGGCTTTCCGTGAGCTTCTTCAATTCTTCTCCGCATGGTTGGCATGCAGGCGCGACAGCTTCGTCACGCACAGGGCTTTCTGCGACGCGCTGGTGCAAGAGAACAACAAGCTGGCACAGCCCAATGAGCACATCAACATGGCCACGGTCACCTCCGCGCTGCAGGGCCAGGCTCACCAGCTCGTTCTGCCGTCCCAGCTCGACGACGCCATCGTCGCCGAGGCAGACGTCGATGACGCCGCCGGCTACGGTCTCGGCACCGCCGTCAAGAGTCCGCAGTTCTCCGACGATGCCTCTGCTGCCGTCGCCGCGGGAAACCCGCTCCTGCCGGCGCTCAGCATGGAGGGCTGCATGCTCTCCAGCCTCGGCGCGATAGCCACGCCGTCGTCTTCCTTCTTCAAGCTGGGTCTGCAAGGCCCGAGCGATGCCATCATGGCCTTTTCCCCGGTGCCCAGGTCAGCGAGCATGTCCGCCACCGCGCTGCTACAGAAAGCGGCCGAGCTGGGCGCAACGACGTCAACGGGATGCTACGGCGGCGTGGGACTCCCTGCCGTGGGCCTTAGCTCCGTGGTCGGTGGTGGGCTCCACCGCTTTCCTACCTTCGGCCATCTTGGGCAGTACGACGTGCCATCGCTGGGGCAGACGACGCAGCTGGTCGGGTTCGACGTGGCCGGAATGTTGCCCGGCCAGCTCTACGGTGGCGGCGGCGGCGCGATGGCGAGGGCCATCGGGTCGCTGATGCACGGCAACCCGCACGTTGCTATGGACCGGCGGCGAGGGGAAGGCGTGCGCGTGGTGGACTACATGGGCGTCGACGACGACCAGAGCAGCTTCAATGATGTGGGCCCTCTTGGGCCCAATTTGGGACCATGGGCCTAATCCACCCTACCTGCAAGGATGCGATGCGATGCAATGTACTACCACGTCTTGGAGTTGCAGAGTTTGAATCTGAAAATGGAATTTACACGAGGCCAACTTACTGTTTTCATTTTCCTCAAACTATTTGTTCGAGATGCAAGTTCAAATATTTTTTCTAGTTTTTCAAATAAAAATGTTACTATTCCCTCCCTATCAAAAATGCTTACTTTTGAGACAATGGTGGTAAATTATCGGTGAGAATAAAACACCAAAACATCCTTTAATAATAAAAAATTTACCATCTATGTTCCAAAATATAATACATTCATATTTTCAGGAAAGTCAATTGTAACTTTTGATAAATGATTAAGTTAAAAAATTTAGGTTATTATTGTGCATGTCATATGGTTAAATTGATATTTAAAATACTTTAATATGCTGTTATGTTATACAGTAGAAGTAACCAATATTTAACATTCTACAATGAAGACCGTTTAAAAATAACATATATATCGTAAAGTGATATGTAAATAGTATTTAAGAGCTATTAAATAAATAAACATTTTAATTTGTGAACCGATGATATTAAAAAATAAAAATAAATACTTTCAAGGACAAAGTTAAAGAGTTATAATTGATTTTGGGGATTTAGGAAGTAATAAATTTCATGGCTATAAAATATAATGCTCTTAATAATTAACCGTTGTATAAGGGCAATAACTAAAATGGGCCATGAGTCCATCCTATTGATCAACAGTTTCAGCCCAATAAGTTAACTAGGCCGAACCCTGATAACGAGTCTGTTCACCCCGAAACCCTAGCCGCCTATCCCTTTATATAGCAACGCCTTCGTGCCGTCGTTCCCCATTCTCGCCGGCCGCCTCCGCCCGACAAATCGGCAGGTGTGTTCCTCAATGGGAGACGCGTGTTTCTTCCATGCTAATTTTCTCCGATTCTTCCGTGGTTTATCTCGTTTAGTTTTGGTGTTAGTTTCTTGGGTTTAACCATTGCTGTGGTTTGTTTCTGTTTGTGTCCCTTGGATCTGATGGGAGGTTGTGATGACCAAAAAATACCTACCTATTTTCTGAGGGATTTCAGTCCTTCTGATTGATAGAACCAATGGATCCTTCTGAGCCTTCCAAGATCCCTGCGGATTAGTAGTCTTACATTTGGTTTTACTTCTTTTTGTCTGAATCATTTGATTCCTCAGTAACTCCAAAAGACAAGATTTGATCCAGTTGATGTGATGATAATATTTCACAGAAACTGTAAGTGTTGACCACAAATTCAGACTACAATTATCTGATCAACTTCAACTTCTTGCTAAGAGAGGGACCTCTTTTCTCCTGCTTTTAGATTTAAAAATTCTATTTTTGTTTTGTTTTCTTCTTGTGGCAAAGAACTGTCGCTGTTAGATGTGTAACCTGTGCACAATAAGCCGATGCTCTGGATGAGAAGAGGAAGGAAGCATGGTAGTGTGCACAGAGATCGATCGATATTGGTCTGCATGTCTGCCTGCTGTGATGCCTTCGGGCTTTGATCTCGCGGGCCTGGATTTGACCCACACTCCTTTTTGCCCATCTCATTCAAGAACAACCGTGTCAGCTAGATTCTATTTATCATTTTACACCCAGAAAACTTGATACAAAATCCAGTCTTTGATAGCTTTCCACATTTTCAAGAGCCAATGTAACGGTTTTTCAAGTTCTATTTGACATTTTACATAAAGAAAAAAATCACGATTCAACCCTTACGACCAGATCACATGATTCAGGTGCTTCGCCCAGGTAAACTTGAACTGGATTCAAATATGGGCAGTACGTTTAAGAACAATCTTTGGAGCTATAAATGGATGGTTTTTGAATTGTATGAACTATGAACAGGCAGTAGCAACTGGATGGTTTTTTGAACTGTATGGAAAGGCAGCAGCTTTTCTACGCAGAAGAAGGGCAAGTTGAAAAGTTGTTTTAAAAAAAATTCTAAGAAATGCTGATGAACAAAGTTTTCGGAGAATTGTATTGCTTAGGAGGTTGTGAAGCGTGTCTGTCATAATGTATAATCCATGATCACGAACAAGTACTGTTAACCCTGTTTTTTTGTAGTTCTTCATAAACAAGGCCCGCGCTGGTTACAACCAGTTCTATAATGTTCAGATCTCTTGATGAGAGATGTTGTACATCCAAACTCCTTGCAGAGCTAGTAACCATTGATCTATTCAACACTCGGTACATGAGCTTGACTTCCTCGCCAAAATAATAGAGCTCAACTGGAACGCAGTTTACGAACAGATATAAATCGTAGAAGAACGAGTTATTCTCCACTTCAGGGTCTGATTAGTTTGAGGATATTGTGGTATATGATGGGCCTGTTTGGTTTGAGGATATTATAGGGTAGGATGAACCTCTCTGTGTAATAGAATGGGCCGGGATGAATCTTCTTTTGTTATTTGGTTAGAGAAATAGAATAGAAATAAGAAGTGTCTTGACGCGCTCCGTTGCTGTAGACTCTCATTACCACTAGCTTCCTAGTCCTGTTGTCACTAGCTTCGTCGCCTCCCTTCCCTTGTCATTTTTTTATTTTAAACGAGCTATTTTTATCTGAGAGGAATATTTCTCTTAAGTATATCATTATCAGTATGGCATGGAGCAAATTAGACAGGGTGACTTAAAAAACTCAAAATCTGTATGAATATCGATGGATCTCGTTAATTTATCCATTGGCCTAACCCTGTGAGAAGGCAACGTGACGCTGTGATGTTTACTAAATCTCTTGCAGACACATGTTATTCTAAACTATAAAATTAAATTCTTAATTTATCTATTTATTTTATACCGAAGAAATTATCCTCGGAATGGTTTGAAGCAATGAGTTTGTCTACGTGACAGTTCACATCGAAACAATTGAGCTTGCTTGGTGCGGGTGGCTAACACGTAGAACCTAAAAATCTAATGTGGATTGATGTCCCTCTTCTCTCCTTCGTCCTTCCAATTAGGTGCTCGAGCACGTGGACGCGTGAGAGGCCGAGCGCGAGGGCGTAGGCGTGTGGGCATGGAGGGTGACATGGGGGCGAGAGGGTGGCGCGTGAGGGGCCGATCAACAGGCTCAGACAGTGGCTATGAGAAGAAAGAAGAAAGAGAGAGAAATATGTAAGCATATTTTTTATGTCACTGATAAAGTGGTCTTATATGTCAGTCAAGTCGTTTCAGTATTCTTTGTCAACATTGATTATTATGTAGGTAAAATTATCGTCCCAAATTATTTTGAGGGTAATTTCTCTGATATAGAACAGACAAGAAGTTAACATTCTAGTTTTGTAGTTTAGATTTTATAGCTTGGAGAATATATGTGGTTAAGTACACTTTTTCCTATCATGTATTGTATCTTGCAGTCTGGAGCGTTTATTCCTAGAAAAGACAGGATTCTGAATGGAAGGCGGCGGCGGCAGGCACTACGTCCTCGTCCATGGCCTCGGCCACGGCGCATGGTGCTGGTACAGGGTGGTGCCCATGCTGCGCGCCGCGGGACACCGCGTCACGGCGCTCGACATGGCCGCGTCGGGGAAGCACCCGGCGCGCATGGACGAGGTGCTCTCCTTCGAGGACTACTCGCGCCCGCTGCTCGACGCCGTGGCCGCGTCCCCGCCCGGCGAGCGGCTGGTCCTCGTCGGCCACAGCCTCGGCGGGCTCTGCGTCGCGCTCGCCATGGAGAGGTTCCCGCACAAGGTCGCCGCGGCCGTGTTCTTGGCCGCGTGCATGCCGTGCGTCGGCATGCCCGTGAGCATCACCTTGGAGGAGGTGAGCCTAATCACAGATGCCACCAACTCCACGCTTAATGAGCAACTTCGCCATGTTTCACAGCTCACAAGCTCAGATATTGGTATGGTTCTTGATTCCTGCATTGCTTCCTGTAGCTCTTCAGGAGGATCCCACCAGATTTTTTCATGGATAGCGAAAATATTGTCGTCAACACAATCCAAGGACCTAGGACTGCACTTCTGCTTGGCCCCAAGTATCTGGCAGAAAAACTCTATGATCAAAGCCCAGAAGAGGTAACAAGAAATGTCTCATCTTGTGCTGGAACCTGGAAAATATGGTTGACCAGTGACATGGATTCACACATCGGATGTACTGTTTCGTGCAGGATCTGACGCTGGCGACGATGCTGGTGAGACCCCTCATCCAGTACTTCATGGATGACCCGATCATGAAGGACGAGACGCTGCTCACTGATGGCAACTACGGGTCAGTGAAGAGGGTATTCATGATAGCCATGGCTGATTCTTCCAGCGACGAGGAGATGCAGCGGTGGATGATCGATCTGAGCCCCGGCGTTGAAGTAGAGGAGATCGCCGGGGCTGATCATATGGTCATGTGCTCCAAGCCGAGGGAACTCTGTGATGCCCTGCTCACCATTGCCAGCAAGTATGACAGAGTAAGAAATGGTCGAAACTATCATTGTGATTTCAGCTCTATCGAGTCTGCTACTATCAACACATTACCTCGTGAAAAATTGAAAATTTCGTGTTAAGAAGAAGAGCAGCATGCAGCATCTATTTCTGAAGCTGATGGTAGTAATTACGAACAGTCTAGTGGATTCGCTGTTCGGTGTGGTTACGGTTTGGTTATGATATCAACACCACGAAGGTTATCGTACAGGAACATTAGGTTACATTTCTGCTCTTCTAAATGAAACCCGATACCTGTGCTTGAGAAGTTACAAACTACTGAAGAAAATGCTCAGGGGTACAAAAATGGTGTCTGTACTATACATCAGACATCAACCACTAGACTGAAGGAATCTGCCACTGCAAGGAAATCTTTCTCAGCTGCCTTCCATACTGACTCCGGAGCCTGAGCGTTCAAGGTGTAAAGTTTTCCATTCTTCGCACAGCACACTGCAACATTGTGTCGTCGAAACGAAGGGCTTTCGACTCGGAACTCTAGCTTGTAGTATTTCACCTTGTTCTCTGCATCTTCTCGCAAGGCAGCGTCAATGAGAGTAGCGTTGATATCTGGGCCTCGTTTTGTCCTTGCGATCCTTCTGAGAACTACTTCCCCAACATCTTTAGGACCACCAAAAGCCTCAATCCTGTCTCAAACAATTCAATTGCAACATCACACACTGTCTGGCATAAGAACACTGAAGAATAGTAGTTTGGCCAACACTGAAGACACTATATGCCAAATTCAGTACAACAGTAGTTAAGTGCCTAAAGCAACATACACATGAAGCAATGAAGTTGTTAATTCTTTACACGAGAACTTGCATGTACTGTCTAAGCCGTGTTAAAGGGTTTAATATGTTAGACTAAAAGTATTAACACTTCAACCAGCAACAAACTGCAAGTGACCTATAAAATTTACTTACGAGAAGTCTTGTGGGACAGGTGAAACGATGACACTGACATTGAGCTCCCCATTAGATCCTGGGGGGCCGAAAGCTGCCACAGGTTCACTTATGTTCCGAGGTCGCGACTGGGACTTCCCATTTGTCAGTGGTGGAGGGTCTAGTGATCTCTGCAGTTCTGCTTTCTTCACTCCCCTGTATAATAATGTCTGATCTCCAACCCAGCTTGCTGGATATATAAACTCTGAAAAATCCAGTGACCTTAAATTTAATATTTCACATAAATTGACATTTTTGTGATTAGTCAAGTCCTCTATTGCATTACTAGCTGAAGGTAAAAATAATGACAAGAAAATTTTCTAATAAACAGGCAAGTAGTATTGTTTGGATTGTGTACTTGCAGGTTTGCAGCTAAATTTCGACTCCCTGACTCCCTAGTGAGTACAAACCACCCAGAAATTATTTTTCTTGTACACCAAATGATCCATTATGATGCTTTCATGTAGCATGTTCCTTGTTAAGCCACTGTTACTCAAGAATATTTTCTCATAATGTTATCGTATCTGCTAAAAAAGTAATTTCCCCTTCCCGTTCATCTGTGTCTTCTAAGTCCAATGGAACTATGAAACATATCTTGATTTTATTTCCAAACTTTTTTAATCAGTATGCACTAGCATGATATCTTGTAATCGGACACTCAAGTTGGGAAATGTCCAATTATAGCTAAAAATACACCATCTTATCGAACATCATCCACCAGATGACATCAATAATGATGACATGGAGTCCAGGTGGCATACAATTTCTGGTCCAGAATGTAGCACCAGATAGACCGTGATCCACATATACATCCCATTGGAGGCATGACATGTAGGCTAGATACACTAGGTGGCAACACAAGGACCACAGTTTCGTGGCCACTTGTGCTTTCAATGAAATTGAGCAAGTTCAGCTTCAAAAAAAGGAATACATAATCAGTTAAGGTGTGTTTTTTTCTTAATCATGCCAAACTGTGTGTGATTGCAAGCATTAGAACCAAAAAGTACCATGAGATTAGAGGGAAAATAACTATCATTTTTGCTTGAAATTTCTCAAGAATTATTTTCCCCATATATAACATTTTCATTGCATGTATAGTGCAAAAAATAAAAAGCAATTTAAACAGAATAAAAGAATCTTAAGAAATTTCTTGTTTGAATTTTAACTTCTTTAATGATTTTCTTCAAAATTTTATAAATTCCCTCCTCCCAAAAATGTAAACCCTGCTTCACATCCCTGTTTTAGTACTTTATGGTGGGGCACAAAATTGCAATTTGATAACAACAGGCACGAGCAAGGAGACCTAGAATTTTTCCTTGGCTGATGGTAGCCATCACCATCAGCCAAGCTTGGCTTCACAAGTAAATTTGCGTTCTGTCGTCAGTCAGGCTCTTACTCTCTCAAATTAAACTACCAGATGTTATAAACATACACCAACATATTGAAATTTAACAGATTGTGGCTAGCATATAGAGACTCGGGGTGTGAGCGATGCATGTTCCAAAGGCCCAAAATGTATGGGCGTGGTTCTACTACTGTTGCATTGAGTACTTCAGAAATTTTAATAAAGTGGCACCATAAAATATAGCGGCAGCTTAGAACAGATGATGGGATACCCAATGTGTTCTTGTTGAGGAGTACTTATCAGTAATAAAGTCAACTGAACAATTTGACAGACGTCAGAAGACTCAGAACGAACTAGTCTAAGAACACGCAATTGCTCAGAATTATCCCTCGAGGTATAAACTTCAACTCGTGTTTGTGTTTTTATGGGGAAAAAGCATGCCCAAAGCCAAAAATACGCCTTAAAACAAACGAAATTGGGGAAGAGAGACGACCCCCCCAATAATTTTGGAAGAATCAAATGCAGCGCCGACTGCGAACCTAACAAGGGAAGGAAAGAGAGACGAGATTGGTGTATGTGAAGCTAGTTACCAAATCCATTTTCGGAGTCGAGGCATCGCGTGAACCCGCCGACGGGGTAGAGCACGTCGAGTCGGAGCGACCGGCCGAGCTCCGGCGACAGCCCCAGCAGGAAGCTCGTGACCCCTCCGAAGTTAGCCCCGACGGCGGC
>KE371400.1:0-11440 GCA_000418225.1 Zizania latifolia | reverse complement strand
GCCCTCTTCGTCCTCGTGGTTGCCGGAATCAGCTCCGGGGTTAGGGTTTGGAGCCGGGGGCGGAGAGGAGGTGGTCAGGGGATGGGGACGCACGAGACTACGAGACAAAGCGAAATGGAGAGAGATGGCGTGGGCTAGTTTTTCTTTTTTTTTTTCTTCTTTTTCTCTTTTTTTCCTGCGCTACCCGTTTTGGTAGTCTGGGTCTCTGGGAGCAGCGCTGTCGGCTTGGGCTGACTAGCGGGGCCAAGGTGTCAGTGTAAGTTGTACAGTAATCTCTTTGACACCATTTCGGAGCAATGTCAAAACCTCCCCTCACATTTTAAAAAGTAGAGAGTTTGTAAGAAAGAATGTTTTAGAAGGTTAAGTGCATTTTAAAACAACATTAAAAGAGACCAGAGAAGTATGTTACTTAAAAAAGAATTTACCGATAGTCTAAGTTAGTCGGTAAGACGGTGACACCATAAGGCAGAACGTGTGAAAGAGCTGTGTTCGTCATGGAGCGAAATGAAAAATCGGATACCAGATTCCTCCTGATATACACAGATTCGCATCACGGCTCATTCACTGCTTATCCCCGCAGCATAAAGAGAGCTTTTACGTGCCTGAAAAGACATCAGACATCGCCCAGTATCAAACAAACTGGCAGCAACATATTCCAGAATATAGTAGAATGAACGGTCCGACAAGCAGTCAAGCACACGCCCGGGCATTCATAGCTGAAGAACCAACCATGTAGATAAGCCATGACTCTGCAGGATTAGCATATCCGTAAACACGTAAACCATCTTATATTCAGCGTCAAAGAAGCAGGAAATGCGACTCATCGTCACAAAGCAGGCAAACGACTTCCAGAGTTACAGTTCGCATGAACCATAAAAGCATATCAGGAAACATGTAAAAGTTCACGTTAGTTGCATTATGTGACTCAAGGATAGGAGTGAGATAATCACATCTTAACACAAAATGCCTGCAGCTGCCGGCCTTTATCATGTGTCACAAGCTCTACATTAGGTTTTTTCTCAGCCTCACTGTTACATATCAATGAGTGCAACATACTAGTCAATGGGGGCAAAAAGAACAGAGTAATGGCAAAGTAGCTGATTCTATGCAAGGCTTTACAAGTATCAGCTCTCAAGGAATTGTATGCACTTCAGCTTTCGACCTTACAGTCATAAAACAATTAATCCTCACAGGTGATCAGAGTGTGGACACTGTTCTCTCGTCATGGTATTTCAATGACTCCTTTGCCTGAAAATTCACTCCACTCCAGCTTTGCTCCCAATCCTGAAAGCAACTCCAGATTCAGTGATTAAGTCACACAATAATGTGCACGCAAGAAAACTGTACAGCATGTTCAGTAAAATAAAAGGTAGGTCTGGTTGAGCAGATATCTAGAGGGTCAAATAATTAACATCGATATGATGCTTGTTAACAGTAAAATCATGTGATTTTCCAAAACCCGTGAGAGGAGCTTACGAGCATTACTCATCCATCTGGTTTTTTGTAGACTCCTCAAATCTTGTATGGACTGCAAGATCTCAAGGAACTGCAGCCTCTTCCAAGAATGAATAAGTTATACTAATACAAGTGTGTAACAGCATGGCGACAGAATATGGACAACAGTACAACACAACAAAAAACTGCAGAGGGAAAAGAATAGCACTGCATGGTGATTTTTCACATCAGTATCGACTCTAACCAGTCTGAGATGTATTCATATGCCACAAATGTCACAGCACCAGCAGGAGCTGATTTCACCAAAGAAGGGAAAAGTCCTTTATAAAGGCCTCCAAACCCCTCTTTTGCAACAATCTCTTTTAGGGCATGGTACATGCCCTTGTATGTGCTGTTCTCAATTCTTGCCCCATATCTCGGATGCCGTTTCAATCCTTCAATCTGCAACATGATGGAATTGATATTATCGTATTAATGCTCCATCATCATCATCATCAACAACAACAACAAAGCCTTGTATTAATGCTCCATAACTTTGAGATAATTTATGAGATAAATATAGCTAGAATATAATAAGAAAATGCATGAAGCTAGGTTTGCAACACGGAGCATGAAGCAGGTGAAGAAGCACAAATGTACAAAGCTTCAGGACAATGGAAAGCAGATGATTCACAGCAGATCTAGCTAGTTCCAATGTGAACTTGAATATGGTTTGAAAGTATTGCTTTTAATTGTTCAGAAAAGAAACAAATAATTCATTACAGGAACTGCTTTTAACTTGGGCAGGCTATGTTTTGCAACTGATTAGTGACTTACTGTGGTGCATATCTACCAGAATGGTACCAGACATACTCTGCAGCTGCTGGTACCCTCCTACAATAGTGTAATAGACCACACAAACTACATCTCAATACAATCCAGTACCAAGTTACCATTGGATGTGATTTTACAAACTTGTAATTGTAATAAGCCCTTCACTATCATAAGACAGTTCTTTCACAGAAATTCCAGAGACCAATCAAAAAAATCAAAACCAACCTTTTTCAACACAAGATAAAATGAAAAATACCTGGAATCTTTTCTTAACAACGTCAAGTGGGTGACACACAGCTTTTGAAAATGTTCCGGCCGCAAATCCACAAAGAAATAACTGGAAGCTTGATACTGAGTCGTCTTCACTTCCTAAGTTAAGATGTGAATATCGGTATCTATTCCATGTCTACATGGAGAAAAATACAGTCAGAAAGTTAAGCATTAACAGCATTTGCAAAGACCCACACCAATAAAAGTTAAAATGCCAAAGATATTTGTTTTTTCTTATCAAGTATTAATCATGTATTTTACATGGAGGACAAATAGTCACAGAACCAGTAGTTTCAGATTGCTTATCTAAGCACCATAAGATTTATAGGTCTTCACTTGTTCGAAAAATTTATAAATTCGATGGTACCTTTCTTAGTACCTCAACACCCTTATTCTCAAGAAAGGTAAAAATGAGATAGACAACTAAAACTAAGGTAAAGGTACAGGCGTACAGCATCTAAAATAGTCTTGTGAGTTTAGTATTGTTACCATCATTGAACGCTTGAAAGTGTCATATGAACCAAACTGTAAGCCAGCATATGGTATGATTTCAACAAGAGTTGGAGTTAGACCAGCATAAAGCCCTTGGAAACCGCGGGTTTTCATTATATCAACAAATGCAGATCTCATATCAGGGTAAACCTATAAATAAACAGAACAGTTTGTAAGTACAACTTTCTACCATGATATTCTAGCATTCTGTATGGTGAACACATACATGATAGTGGAAAAACTCGACAATAAATAATCATTTGCGTAATAAAACCCAAAAGTAAAAGGAAAATGAAAAGGAATTATACATGTTTTGGGAACCACATATGAATCAGTGTTTTTCAAAGTTCTGTAAACAAGACCAAATTTCTAGACAAAAAGACATCAGCCTTAGACTGTTACCACAACATAACTCCTGTGTAGAGACAAGAGATGCGTATAAAGTTGACAAAACTGCAGAATCAAGGAAATGGAGAGAGAAAGAGCTTTAGCTTAATTAAATAAATAGCTTAAAAGTGCATGTGAAGTCCTTCGCACAATATGATTATATGATATGTATACTGAAGATGAAACTGACTCAGGCATTATTGAACAAATATCCATATTATCATGAACTAAAAAAGTGATAAAATATAGCCAGAGATTGTGTACAACAAAAGTGGTGTCTAGAACCACAGAGAAGAGTAGAAGACCATGTTTACCTTCGGTTCACCCTGTGATGCAAGAATAGTTCTGAGAAGGTCAAATGGATATGATCCTACTGTTGCTGCACATCCTGCTATAGCCCCACTTACATAAGATAAGTATGGGCTCAAGTGCAAATGATCCTCTGGGAAAATAACAACAAGCTCAAATAAGGGCTACAGTGACAAAACAAAGCTCAAAGGATTGAGCAAAACTTCTGTATGCACTGAAATTAAGGTTCAAAGAGTGACCAGTTCATACTTCAGTCTAGAATGATGAACCAAGTTGGAAGGGATACCATGAAGAGAAAACATACCGGTTCTGGATGAACCAGATGCAAATGTTTTTAGCTTGTGTAGAACACTGAACTGTATAGCTGTATATGGCATATACATCAACAGGGCTGGAACATTTCCTCTCCAAAATCCCTGATAGAACAGAATTTACACAATGCAAATGTTCTTAGCTTGTGTAAGTTACACAGTAGGAAGCAATAATGAAACATGTGTGTTGAGTGACCATCAACCTTTAACACATGCATGACCAAACAAAGTACAGATAGGAATGAATAGTAAGACTTCGAGAATGATAGTGGCTGTTAAATCTCCATAGCAAAGAGCATAGGATAACAAACTTCACTTGGTGGTCAGCATCATGTCATTATTTTTCTTATCGAGTACTAGACTCAGGCCAGAACTATCAGCCATTGAGGCTGTGAAACCCGTTTTTTGCTACTGATGTTCACTCTGCAGCAGGATTGCATGGATAAGCTGCTACCAGAATGTGATGTGGCGACTGGCTAATGTTCACCACCTGCCGGATTTGTCCAGCACATCAAACTGGGACTGAACAGACCTACCAGCCAGTGTAACACAAAGGATAATCAAGTTAATAAGAGGTACATCTGAAGTGGTCAACTAGACAGCAACGAAGCATATATCTCCTTGTCATCAACTAGATTCATGACGGGATGAATACTGCCAGGAGGATAGCCGGGTGGCGTCGACTGCTAGGGATGAGCGGAGGACTTTAGACTGGGATGATGAATATTAGGGAGAAATTAGACTAATTCTTCATTGCTTAATGAAAAAGAGATACAACCCGTCCTTATATAGATGGCATGACTTAACTCTCAATAAGGTAATATCTAAAATATAGAAAATATTACAACTCAATGTAATCTATCTCTAAAATATTCCTAACATGTTGCTACAGTACCGTACAGGTACTGTTTACACCTATATTGGGCTAGGTTGTGGGCCTCGGCCTCTGGGCCCATACCCATGACACTCCTATGATACAATTAGCAAAGGTGTGGTGGATTCATAAATATGGTAGGGAATAGTGCAATGGGAGTCAGAGAAGTAGGCACCAACATATGGCACTTGATAAAGTTAGCAGAATTGACAACAAACAGGAGTAAAATCCACAATTCCAGTTTGTTTTTAGTTGGTCCATGTTCGGCATGACAAAAATTCACGGAATAAACTAATAACTATATATTAAAGCTGATATTTAGATGAGTGATGTCACTCAGGCATGCAAGTTCATGAGCAATAGCACATATATGTTTGTTTCTAATCAAGGGATACACTGATAATTGAGAAATGTTCAAAGAAAAGGAGATACCGGCAAACCTTCCTCTCGGAGAATATCTTTACTTGCTTGCAGAAGCCCAGTGTACTTTGAAGGTCCATAAACATCCCTTCGAAGTACACCCCAAGAGGTTGTGGGCTCCAATTGAACCTGCGAAAATCATTAGGAAACACCTGAATATCCAAAATATGCATAGTTAACATAATCTGCAAAAAAATCCTCATGGGTTGATACATTAAGGTTGCATCCAATGCAGTTAACACTATTGTATAGTTTGCAAAAGCCATCAATTGAATGGAGAAGGTCCCTTGCTCAAATAAGTTTGACCAAATAATGTATCTGTAGATCATACAGTATTTCATGACAGAAGCTAAGGCAACCATATCTACAGGATTAAAAGGTGTATCCAACCATCAAATTTTCAGCAGCTCATGAAAAGTTGTGACATTATTTTATTAGAATCACGGCTCAAGCTGAGTAAATGCCCAAGCTTCCAACGATGTAACTGATAGCTAACCTAGCATAAAACATATGAAGAACAAATGTAATACATTACTGGAATTAATGAGTGCCGATTGCCGTGCACAGTTGACCAATAAAATGGCTACCATGCATCTATCGTAACAAAAACTTAACTAGATTTCCGAGATCAATCATTGAAATTAAGATATGTGAAGCTCATAACTTCAACTATTACTGTATCCATGTCCGAAATTGCTCCCCAGTGTTGAAGCCACAAATTCAAGCAAACGCACACGACTTCCCGGCACTCCTCAACCTCAATTTCATGAAGATAAGCAATGCAGGGGGCAAATCGACGGATGCAGCCGACTACTAGTACACACGAAACGCACCGCTCCCCACGAAACATACCACCAGCCTCAGAACTTCTCCCGGACAACACCAAGAAACCGATCTTACAAATTCTAGCCACCATACACCAACAGACCAACCACGCGCTCCCCGCAAGAGATAGTCGCGTACGGAAATGTAGCCACGAGCGCGAAAATTTTGGGGAGGGGGACCTGGAAGCGGATTTTGATGACGTCGAGGGGGGAGGTGACGGTGCGGGAGATGCCGCCGGAGATGGCGCCCGCGAGAGCGTCCACCAGCGCCCTCCGCACCTGAGACGGCTCCTCCTCGGCGCCCATCGGCAACGGCGGCGGCGGCGGCGGCGGCGAGAAGGGCGGGCGGTTTTGTTTGGCCTTTGGGAGGAAAGTGGCGGTTTGTCTCTTGGCGTGGTGAGTGGTGGTTTGGACGAGGGCTACCGCTTTGGCGCTTTGTAGAGAAGGAGGCGAATTCGCTTGCCTTGAGCCCTTGACGAGGCGCCCACTTCGTTCCTTCAGATGGCGACGTCTGGTCCTTGACACTTTTTTTTTCCTGCCGCGTGTAACTTTTTCCTTCAAATTTCCCAGGTTTTGACCTTTTTCATTTTTGACTTGAATATGTGCTTTTGAAAAGGCGTACTCGGTACTCCCTCCTCCGTCACTTTATTTTTATAGCATTAAAAATTTGTCCAGTAAAAACTTAATACCTCCATTCTAAAATGTAAATATAAGATGTTTATATTTTTTAGAAAAAACAACATTTGTAATTTTTAACTAATAATTAAACTAAAATTATTTAGATTTAGTGTTATACATATTGATATTTTATTTATATTTAAAATTATTTTTATATATTATTGTCTTAATATTTGTTAAACGTATATATTGAAAGTAACTAATATTTACCATTCTACGTTAAAACCTCGTAAAAAACTAGTATGTTCTATATTTTATGGAGATGGTAATTTTTAAGTATGTTTACATCATTGTGTACGTAATTAATACTCTCTCATTAACATTAACTAAATAACATCGCATAATCAAAATATAAAAATTAGAGCTAATAGAATTAGGGTGCGTTTGGTATGGCTCCAAATTCTGATTCTCCTGATTCTAATTCTGATTCTTTGGAGAATTGATTCTACGGTGAATCAGAATCAGCTGTAAAATTGTTTGGCTGGATAACTAGATTATGATCCTTGTAAGAGAGCATGTTGGTCTGAAATGACTAGTTTACCCTGACCTTTTATGTTTTCTATAGCAGCTTTTCAGCTTTTAGCAAGAAAAAATTATGTCATGAATTATTGAAGTATGTTATTTAAAACATGTAGAAATGACATGTGCTAAAAACTATATTGTATATTGTTTCAACTTGTATATGTCAAATTCAAAACATCCATTCTCCAAGGTTATCGCAAAATGAATAAGGGAGCATGAATGTGAAATAACAAGAGGGCTCTCATCTCCACAAAACATATGTCCTAATTTCCATGCCTTGAGTACATTAAAAACAAATAGTGAGACACACTTGAAGTCTACACAGTGAAAACAATTTTCTGCACATTCTCCTCCTTTTGCTTGACATTGAGCTCTCATAATATGTTATTAGAATCGGCTCTGCATCCCAAAGCTCAGTTATATATAGTTGATCTTCTTTGTCAGAAAATATTCTCTTGTTATTGAGGGAAATGCAAAAGAGTGTAGCTAGCCTTCAATTACAGGTTGCACTTGTCGATTAGTGAAAAACTCTGTAGTTTTGATGAATGCTAACAACAATGATGAAGATTTGTGCTAACAATGAAAGCCTACAGTCAACACATCTTGGTTGGACTAAACATTGATAATATTGTATACAGTGCTACAGTATTAGCTCTTGAACTATTACAGATGAATAATGGGATAACTGAACCTAGAATTTAATGGTTCCTTCCATTTGCTGAAAAACAAAGAGCTCCATTCGTGGTCAGCAACCTTCTCTGTATGGGTATAAAACAAAGAACTCTGTAGTTTTGATTTCTACCCTTAACATATTATTGTATTTCACCTGACCAACCTTCTCTGTCGCGGCGATGCAGTAGGCGGTGGAGGGGACCTGCGACAGAGGGAGGTGCCGGTCGGGGAGAGGGAGCCTAGTGGCTGAGGGAGGTGACGGCCAGCGGGAGACCTAACGACTGAGGGAGGTGGCGGCCGATGGGAGGGGACGATGCTGCTGGCGGCTGGGTGAGGGGCTGCGGTGGCGGAGGGAGGGGCGGCCGAGGAGGGGGCTCGGCGGCGGAGGGAGGTGCTGGCCAGGGGGAGGGGGCGGCGCTACTAGCAACAGCAGGGGAGGTGCTGTGGCAGTAGGGAGGAGAGGAGAGGCGGATGGCTAGGAGAAGGGAGGGGACGCGGGCTACGGGGTGCAGATTCAGCAGAGAAGCTAAGAAAATGCTGATTCTTGTTTCCTTCACAAAAGGGTGAATCAGGTTGGAGTGATTCACTAGAGAATCAGATCTTAATTGGACTGTTTGGTATAGATTCTGCAAATTCTCTCCAGAATCAGGGTACAGAATCTATACCAAACGCACCTTAATAATAGATGATGACTTTATTTCTGACCTACGTAAGAATTGTAATAAATAAAGCTGGTAGTGGTATCCAGTTAATCCGTCATTAATGGCGTTTCTTTATATCCTCGAGAGTTGAATGCCATTAAAATGCGCCACATGAACCTTCGTGGCCTGAGATTTGCGCAAATGCAATACAGACTGCCATGCAATTGGACCTGGCTTAGTTCGCTGCCCAGCCCATGAGCCATGGCTACGTCTGAACCAATCGGGCCAGTTTGCATGGATGCTAATCAGGCCTAGAAGAAATAATCCGTGCCATTAGCATTTGCTGATTTGCTGCCTGTACATATTAATGTGGTGCTAGCACTTTGTACATTTACATCGAGATCTCTCCTATGCTAGCAGGCCAACTCAAAAGAGATGATGGATTATGGATTATATATGAAACTGAGTCTACAGACGATTATTTAAAGACACAAACAAATGAATTATATATATATTTTGAAGATGGAGGGAGAGGGCTCCACTATTTTTTTTTAAAGGAGTGCGATGCCGGGAATCGAACCCAGGTGGGAGGGGCCAAAGCTGGCCAACCGTCCCACTGAGCTATGGCCAACCCTAAACTATCCTAAAGAATGAATTATATATTACAAAGTTTAAAAAGTTCATTCAATTTCTGTAACAAATGCTTATAATTTTTTTTTAAGAGACACTATAAGTCTATAACATCTGGGAAGTGTGCTCACGATAATCTTCCTACGTGTTAGTAGTATATAATATCTAGCGAGAATTCTTGACTGCCATTGGCATCAAGCAAATCTTCAAATATTCAGATTTAACAGTTTGTTGAATACTTCAATGTTCTGGAAGGGGCAATCTCTGAATTTCTTACTTGTTTCGACACCACACCTTCTCTGATATTTCAGTTGATGTCCTCTGTGCTGGTTTTGGCTGTTCTGGGATGCCAATCCGTCAATGGTGCATTGGTGCTGGTCTTGGATGCAGTCCCATGGTGTTGGCCAGATTCAGATATGTATTATGTCCGTACAAACAGTCCGAGACTGCAGTGATGTAATTTTGTAAGATCCCGTTCAGTCTGGTCATTATCAGGTCATTGCAAATTTGGCTCTGAGGCTGCACCACCAAGTTGTTGACTTGTTCGTGCTCAAGAAGAGACACCAGATATGTCTTCCGCGGTTGGAAAAACTAGTTAGGTCTTGTTTGCAACACCTCAATCTCAACCTATCATTGAAATATGGATTAGGATTGAAACCTTCCAAACAAGTTTTTGTACATGTAACCATTTTGATTTTTATTGTTGTAAGCTATGTTTAGCAAAAACCAAAGCGACGCATATCTCCCGATGATTGTAGAATGGAACCCATTACATTTATCCTAAAATATAATAAACTTTATATTTAAACATTTGTATTAATAAAATGTGAAATAAGATCGTAATAGTTAGGTCTAAGAATAGTTAAGTACAGTAACGAGTGATAAAATCTAAGACCGACCAGAGTACTTTAATATACAAATAAGCTTTTACAAATGCTGTAATAATATATTTAGAATAGATTTTAAATTTAAAAATAGTATATTTTGGAATAGCAGTATTAAAAAGAGTAGCAGAGAAGCCACGGCAACGGACGGCGAGGCCGCGTCCTGCCCGCTCGCCTTTTTTTTCCTTAGCCAGCAAGAGAACGGGATTCTCCACGCTACACCACACGATGAGGCTGGTCAACGACCTAACGCGCATAAAATCCTCCACTAGCAGCCGGAAAGGCGCCGATCGTGGACCGGTCGTATGAGCCATCACCCACTGACATGTGGGTCCATTCAACAGCACAGACCAGAAGAAGATTCCGGCGCAGGAGCCTACCCACCGTGACAAATGGGTCCCACCCTGTGCCATGGGCCCACGTATCATACACGTTATCATTGCCTCGCGTCTCATCTTCCGCGTGTCACGAGATCAGCCTGGGATGTTCGCGTGTTCGCGAAGGACCTATATCCTACCGAGGTACTGTCACTGACAGCGTGGTCCGTAAAATAAATGGGCCCACACGTCAGTTACCAATTAAAGAAACGCGCGTACAAGAAATATCCGGGTAACCTCCTCCGATCCCCTCATATAAAAAGAAGAGTAATCCCCAAGTACCCGAATTCAGTCGCAGATCGGAATTTCGATCGAATTCGACACAAGTCTTCTCCAGTTTTCCCCTACGATTCAGCAGAGAAATCTTGCAGCTGTGGTGGCCATGGCGCAGAGGACGGTAGAGCTGACGATGATATCGGCGAAGGATCTGAAGGACGTGAACATGTTCTCCAAGATGGAGGTCTACGCCGTCGTCTCGCTGTCTGCCGACCCCCGCTCGCGGCAGAGGATCGCCGCCGACCGCACCGGGGGACGCAACCCCACCTGGAACGCGACTCTCCGCTTCACCGTCCCGGCCTCCGGCGCCGGATCTCTCCACGTCCTCCTCCGCGCGGAGCGTGCCCTCGGCGACCGTGACGTAGGCGAGGTCCACATCCCCCTCTCCGAGCTACTCTCCGGTGTTCCTGATGGTGCCGTCCCTGCCAAGTTCGTTGCCTACCAGGTCCGCAAGATCTCCTCTGGAAAACCCCAGGGAGTCCTTAATTTCTCATACAAACTCGGCGAGGTAACCCAATCTGGCGCCTACGCCGGTGGTGTCGCTCAGGCCGCATACACGCAGCCTCCGCCGGCTGCAGCCTACCCGCCCTCCGCTGCTTATCCTC
>KE371399.1:20129-38463 GCA_000418225.1 Zizania latifolia | reverse complement strand
CTTCGCCGTCGCCCTGCCGCCCTCCGTCCTCGCCGCCCCGTGCTGCCGTCCCCGCTGCGTCGTCCTCGCCGCCCCGCGCTGTCGTCGCCGCCGTCTGATCGACCTCCGCTGAGCTGCCCGGCCTCCCGCGCCGCTGCCCGGTCGTGCCGCCCACCCTCACCGTGCCCGGTCTCGTCGCCGCTGGCTGCGCCCCCGCGCCCCTGCGCCCTGCTCCCTCCGCTCCTCCGTTGATACGTCTCCGCTATACGTGGCACATATTCGAGGACGGTCCCATGACAGAGATTTGAGGACTGTGCCCACAAAATTTTTTTCATGGCTGCGCCGGCGGGCAGGACGGCCATTTCGGATGGCGTCATGCCCTGTGTCACTCATGACGCTCCGCCTTGGCCACAAGTCAGGGCGGCTGCTACCGAGGCCGAGCAGTCGAAAAATAAGACCAGACTCTACTTCTGCTGGGCTAATTGCTCTTTTTGGGTTAAGCGCTCTTTGCATCGAACGAAATTTAAAGAATTTTTGAAGAATTCAATTATTGGGAAATTTTACTATAGCACTATTTGGAATAAAGGATTTAGTTTAAAAGAAATACTTTAAGTTGTATTTTTTAAAGCGCTATTCTAATGAAAAATAAGCATGAGCACACTCTCTTTCTCTCTCCGCTCTCACTAATTTTCTTTAAAATTCTTGTTTTTAATTCATATGACTCATCTAAACACATCTCTAGTATTTCTATATTTTAAAATTATATAATATGAGATAATTTAGTCATATTTCTTATATTCCTAGTTTTTGAGAACCTTGTGTTCTTAAGAACCCTAAGTTGCTGAACAAGAGAAAATTTCCCGGCCACTTTGTTAGTTCATTTTGCTATACATATTTTCTGCTCAAAAACATGATCCAAACAGCGACCTCTTTCCTCTCAAGAGGAGCTCTATCTTGTCGCCCGTATTAATTCTTGTAGTGCAGACCGAGAAACCTGGAGAAGGGAGATCCCATCATTTCAATGTCAACATGCAGATATCATACACAGTATTTGAGCTGACAGGCATGCTGAAGCCAACGTTTATTCCCAGCAGAGACAACAATCGTCTATATCAAAACTTTGCTGCTAGATTGCGGTCTCCGTTTGTCTGTATTTCTGCTCAATTGTACTCCTTAAGATTCCCGTTGTGTAGGTAAATGACTTGAACCTCAAAACTCCATCACAATCAATGCATCTATTATGTATTTGCACTCACCCTCTTTTAACGTAGCTCCTCCCTTGCGACCGTGTGTTTCTGTAACTTTGATTTAACAGAAATTTCTTATACACTTGCGATGGCTGCGAGTGTGCAACCAACTGTTACTTCTAAAATAATGCAAATGGTTACCTAATCGTATAGATGTTCCAATGGAGAGATCTTGCAATGGCTGAAATCCCAGCCCATCCCATAGGATGCGCCAGAAAACTGAACCAAATTCTTGGACCATGTTTGTGTATGGGCCTTAATTTGGGCCTAACATGCAGCAGGTACAAAATCAATTATTCAGCAACCAGCAGATATCTGGATTCTGAACCACGAATGGTTGTTCTTGTTGAGACGAAAAGGTTACAAATATGATCGGCCAGGTTACGAAGATTCGAACAAGCTAACTTCACCTGTATCGATGAATTGCTTTTGAGACAACCATTATTCAGGTGCAACAAAGATGGGGGTTTCTATTCACATGAACAGCTGAAGGTAGCAGCAAGTGATTTTTTGCAAAGGTGAATCTGACAGCTCCAGTCAATTTTTATTTCCAAGATGAAACGTAGCAAGGAGAGAGAATTATTCAGAGCTCAGCATACACACCGCTAATCGTAAGATAAGGATTAAGGATTAATCATCAACCCACAAGAGAGTAATTAAGTATCCTTAACCAGAAAAGAAGTGCATTTGGCTATCTGAAAATTGCCGATTTGCAGTTTCTTCGTAGGAGGTCGAGAGCTGCTGTACCTGGAAACATGACAAAGCACTAAATTGATGATTTGATGTATGGCCTTCTAACGTCGCATTTTCGTCGGAGTTTAGACATTTGGGTTAGAGAGACAACCTTGATGCTGCATCAAGCCAGTTCTGGGCAAATACGTGGACTGACCGACTCACTGACACGACGGCGTCACAATCAACAAGAGTCTGCCAAACCCCACACATCATCTTACGTCCTGAAACAAGGGCCGAATGTGGTGAACGCGGCCATTAATTCTCCATCTGCGGCCAAGGCCCCGTGCAGGAAAGGCTGCATTCAGGCAATATCGATCGGTTTGACGCTGAGCCGCTCAGCTGATCTGCACTGCACGCCTGCTGCCTGGCCGACTCATGCCTGGTGTTCGGTGGTGGCAGGAATAATTGCTCTTCCCCCGGTCCAGGGGAAGGGCGAGCCGACGAGGGGCGACAAGTGTAGCGCCCCAGGCGTGCACGTGGCGCACCAGCTGCTGGCGACCCCGCCTAGCCTAACATGCCCGCACATGCCCATGCCCGTTTTGAATGCCTAGCCCGCTCGGCTAGCTCGTCAGACGGACGCGAATCCCCACGCGCGCGCCCCGCGACGGCGTCGGTCGAGTACAACCTGGCCGGTCTCTGGCGTGCACCTGCTGTCTACCTCTTCTCCAGCCAGCCGGCCTGGCCGCGGGTCATCTCTCCGCGTACACGCGAGTCCAAGTCGCCGATCGAGGTCGATGCGGCTGCGGCGTGGGAGTCTGCAGCTCGTTGCTAGGAATTTCGCGTCAAACCATGTGGCCGGGCGGATCCGAGACCAGCCGGCATGTACGGGCCGGGGACCGGGGAGCACGGCGGTGTTGAATTGTTGATGTGGTTGTGTTTACTACTAACGCGGGAGAGTGCATGCGCGCGCGCACGTCTCCGCCCGGCTGCCGTGGCGACGTGGCGTGAAGTGGGAGAACGGCGTGGCGCTGGCGCTACATAGTCGCACGCACGTAAGGTTCAGATGGTGCATGTGACGTGAAGGACAGACGACTGCAGCCAGGTTGACCTGTGGAATCTAACGCGTGCCCATCAGACATCATATGCGTATGCGATCAGCGAGTGCTCCTGAAAGGAAAATAGTCACAATTGATCTGGCAATGCACGAGTTTTTAAGTTCAGAGCAAAAATAACAAAAAAGGAGAAATTCCAAAGAAACAAACGGAGAAAGGAGAAAGGAGAAAGAAAGTAGCAAATGACATGTTTCCCGTACAGGATATGACATGCACCAGATGTGTTACCCTTGTTATACAATCAATGAAGATCACCGATAATATACGAAGACTGTATACCGAAGCAGATATATCAGATCAGATGGAACCATGGAGGCAAAATGTGACGTATCATCGCCCATGTACCACAACACGCTGGCTAGATAAACTAGTAGCCCCCCAAAAACCCCTCGCTACACGTAGCAAGTTGACTATAGGCAATTACAGGCTAGCTCGTACTAATGCCGTGGTCAGATGCGCTGAACACCGCCACGCCCGCCCACATGCGCCTGCCACCCCACCCCGTTCCCGTCGCGACAAAACAGAACGCCGTTACTACGCATCGCGCGCGAGCTCTACTCCACTCTACCAGTACCACAGCCGCGCGCGCCTTGACCGGATTATTCTCGCCACCTTCTTTACTGGCTAGCCGCGAGCGCGCAGACGAGCGAGCAGGTGATATATAGGCGTGCGCACACCCATGGTACTCACTACTCATCACGGCTAGCTAGCTCAGACCACCCAGAAAGATTTGTTGGCTAGCTCGTCGGTCGTCGATCCCACCGGTCACCGCCGTCGTCGGCTTGTCTGGTGGCTGGCCTGCCCATGGACCGCTATGTCGTGACCGTGGGGGAGGAGGACGACGAAGCGGTGCGGCAGCAGCAGCAGCTAGTGCGCGAGCGCGGCAGGCGCATCAAGGCGGCAGCGGAGCTCGGTCTGGCGCGCTCGTCGGGAGGCCGGCAGTGGGGCCGCGCTCTGGGCCGGCGCGCGCTCGTGCTCCGGAAGGATCCCGCTACCGCGGCGCCTTCGTCGGCGCTACTAGAGTCGGCTGGGCCCCAGGAGGAGGCGAAGCAGGGGAAGGCGCTGGAGGGAGAAGCAGGGGAGGAGGTGGTGGTGGAGGAGAAGGTGGCGGTGCTGCGGCAGCTGGTGCCGGGGGGCGAGGAGATGGCGGTGGAACGGCTGCTGGAGGAGACGGCCGACTACATCGCCGCACTGCGTGCCCAGGTCGACGTCATGCGGGCGCTCGCCTGCCTGCTGTCCAGCCTCGGTTCGCCGCCGGAAAAGGAAGTGTCCGCCACGCCAGCGAAGCCTCTATGAGAATCGGGACGAAGCACCGCTCTCTCGCCTCGTGCACGTACGCGCGCGTTCCATCTCCGTTCGTTTCTTCTCTTCCTTTGCATCACTTGTTCTCTTTTGCCTCTTCCGAGGATCCACCTATCAGTCACTCAACAACAGCCGGTGCCGTTACGACAGAGATCCTGCCCCTTCCGAGGCTGGCAGATACACGCATGTACATTGGGATGACAAGCTAGATGCAATTGTAGCTAGGGATTTAGTGTAAGTTTTGTCACTTGAAATTTCCACCTCTCGGTGTCGTTCGAACAGGGAGGCAGCAACACATGCAGGCAGGCAGGCAGGCAGGTGGCTGTTGGGAAGGAGCTGAATTGCACCAGATTTCTATTGTATTTTTGCTAGGCGTAGAGCCGTTTACATTTGTAAAGGGGTAGAGGAAAAGGGAACAACATAGCATGCATGCTCGTCCTAGCATCCTAGTCTGATAAAGTACTGCGATGTGAGCATGCATGTGGCTCGATGTTTGCGAGGTACTTTTCCCATGTGGCGAGCGAGGCGCGCGATCGCAGCCTCGTCGAGGGATCACGGATCTGTAATTTTGCGGTGGCGAGTAGGCGCTTGTTAATTCAGCCAGCTCAAATGCTATGGAGAAACAGGACTGGTAGTTCAGTGTTGCCACCTCTGCGCTTCCTGGCCTGAACCTCTTTGGCTCTTTGTTTGGTTCGTGCGCTCTCTTCTGGATGAGACACAATGACATCAACGCGCAGAGCGACGTCTCTCTGTTAGAGAGTCCATCGATCAATCACAGGTTATTTACCTTGACCAAACCCGTACGCATAGCGTCGCATCAAGGTCGTCAAAGTCATAGACGACAGGCTGGCAGGTCGATTGGGGGAAATGGCTACAGTTCTATACGCTATTTACAAAGCAGTTTTGCTATTTTACAGTAGTAAGATTGCCTCTCGCTCGCCCAGTATCCTCCTATCCGTGTCTGACCAATGCTTTGAAAGCGCAATCTCCAAGTCCTAGATTCGGCGGACCCAAATCCTTCACCTCCAACCGTGTATGCACTATGCAGACTATGCAGTTCTGAGGCGTTCAAAACAAATGGCCTATAAGTAGGCTTGTTTCCCATTTTTTAAATAAATAAATAAATATATGTATATATATAATTTATAAAAAAACTATATGGAAATTTATAAAAAATAAAGTCACTTATCAACTTTTTAGTATTAAATTTATTTGTTTAAACTCTTAAATAATTATTTTAAACCTTAGTTTTATCGTCTTCTATTTCCATCCTCCATTTTCCTCTCCTGTTTTGAAGGAGCCCTGCATCAAATGGCAACGTCTCCTTGTTGAATGACTAGTAGTAATTGAGTAGCATTTCTTTCGGGTCGTGCTGAAAAGGTATCAGTGACTCACAATTCTTCAGCAGAATTGGTGCATGAAGCAACGTGTTTAATTGGCTTACTGCTAGGAGCTAGCGGATGCATTTCGCATTCTTGGGCTCGTGTCGTCGAGTCGTCGGTGTCCGGGACCATCAACCTGACCTCCTTGATCGGGGACGTACGCGTCGTCGTCGTCCTCCCCTCCTCTGCGACCACCCCGCGGAGCGGCGGAGGGCGCGCTCGACGCCGGCGAGCTCGACGTGCAGGGTGTCAAAAACGGAGTCTCGGTTGAATCTTGCAGCAGGGTTGCTCAGTATGCCAACGTTTTGTTACAACCCTAGGTGGTGCTTTTGGTTACGGGCTTCTGACCTTTGTAGGCCTTCTCCACAGTTGCGTAAAGTATAGGGTAGTTCGGTTTTCAGGCCGAAGTAGAGCCCAGTTGTCTTTCGTTCGTGGCTTCGTGACAGACTGGCCCAATAAGTTTGCATTCCTAGATTTTTTTTATTCACGGATCTTTAAAAGATAAAGTTAAAACTACGGATTCGATCTTTCTGAATTCTACCTATCTATTTATATTTAATTAAAACACGATGAACATAAGCCACCACAAGACCTTATAATTATCATGCTGTTAATTAGAGAAAAGGTTAACCTGAGAACCACTAGTGGTGCAGCTTCCACGAACTTGCGAAAAAAATTCCAGAAAACGAATGCCGCCCGAAAGGCCTTGTCCTGTGCTGCGTTATCGCTATCTATCGCATCTGCCGCCCCTATCAAATTCCCCGCGTGCGCCGCATTCCGCGTCATCCCTGCGCTGTGCAGGCAGTGCCGCGCGCACTCATCTCCAAAACCAAGTCGCTGACTCGCCGTTCCGCTGCAGCGCCGCGCGTCAAGGCTTCCGCTCGCCACCACGCTGCACCGCGCGCGGCCCGCGCGAATACACAATACACAACACAGATGGATCATGGATGCATCACCGCATAGTGCATACGCATGATTGCGCGCAGCACAGGTGCACGGCACCAATCCGTTGTGCGGTTCTAGTGATTTTCTTTTGACGCGTACGCCGTTGCAGCGACATCACAACCGAGTTGGCCGGACCCCCTACCTAAAACCACATTGACTCTCCCCCGCTCCAGCCAAGACGTGCGCGCCTCCCCTCCCCTGCTCCTCTCCCTGTCGGTCATAGCTAGAACCAGGGCGGAGAAACGATCAATCATCTGAGCCCACCAGCGCGCGTTGCCACTTCTGCTTTAATTTATAGTCTTCTGATTCCTCTGAACTGAACTAGCTAGGCAAGTGTAATTTGATAGTCGTATTAATTTAATTGCGTGCTGCGATTAGTTCGACGTGGTATATATTTCTGTGTTTTGGTACCATGCTCGGGCAGAAGCGAACTCTGTTGGTCAAAATGTATATTGTTTCTCATCGTCAGGTCAAGATATGTAAACTAATCGATACGATAAGCAGGGTTATCTTCACCTTCAGCTTAGCTCACTATATATAGTCTTGATGTTGAACATGTAATCAACATTAATTTAATATTCCTGGTATAGTCAACTAGTTGCAATATTATCTGAACAAAACTATCAGTCGGAAATTTTCCGACTACAAGTGTCTTGTGCATTTACTCCGGGTGATCCTTTTGCACCCATAACTGCCTGCCAATATCATAACTGTCAATGCGTTCTGAGCATTAATTAATTACCGTGGGAAGTGATTAGTTTGATTAGATATTGTTGTAACTTGGAATTATGAGATGTGCTCGCTAGAGCAGTGGCAGGGCGGATGGATTCCATCCCGCAGTGTTGAAATCCTAGGCATGTTCATATTTCTTCTTAGTAATATGTAAACAATCGATATGATAAGCAAGATTAGCTTCCCCTGCCGCTTAACTCAATATATGTATGACCTTGACGTTCAACTTGTAATCAACATTTAATACTCCTGATATAGTCAACCAGTTACAAAATTATCCAAACATTTTCCGACCTATTAGCACCCCTAGTTGGAGCTAAGGGATATGATTGTGGAACATACAAGTCCACCGTTGATTTGTACAAGTAGATATGATGGTAGAGTAGAGCCCCTAGTTATACAATTCTACGTAGACACATCTATCCATCGTTGGATTTATACATAAAAAATAAAAAATAATTTAAATAATTTTACATTTTCCAATTTATACTGTCTTAAAAATTATTTAGGTATTTCCTATTGTTTTGTAAACTCCAAATTAGATCAATATTACTTGTTAGCCAGCCCATTAATTACGTACCAACGTAGGAAAGCTTAGTAGCACTGTAGCAGCCAACCCGCGCGAGCCACAAGCCTCGCGACACGTCGGGTCGCGCAGCCCTGCGTGCGGTCGCTTCGCTGCCGGATGGCGTCGACGAGAACCCTTGCGCGCACGCGCCACCGACACTCGTCACGCGGTCACGGAGCACGGCGGGGGCCAGCGCGCGGCCGGTCAGGCGTACCGAGCGACGCCGTCGCCGTCGGCGCATAAAAAAAAAAGGGCGCAACACCGCCCCCTCGAGGAGGGAGACGGCGACCCCTCAGCGTAAACCGTTGGGCTGTTCAGGTGCAGCCACACGTACGTGTACGTCCGCAGTTCATCATCGCTCACCGGTGAATCGTAACGACGACTGTGACGGTGTGACTACCGAGTATAGGTAGATAGATTTTATGTATGCGCACTTCTGCATGCAAGATATCATACAGTTTCATTACAGGTTGGTCAAGATCACCATGAGCGAACCCTGCCTACGATGAAGCAACATTGCAACAATATGTGCATACCGTATCAGACGTGGATGTGTCTTTATAGAACTTGGATGGTGTTTGGTGGGGATCACGCTTTAAGAAAACCTTCTCAGCGAGAGAAGGAAGTGAAAGGAAGAGCTATCTTCTAGAACTGTAGTTTAGCAGTCCCGTCAGCAGTGTGTGTCAACTGTCAAGCCATCAAGGTGGTAGTTGATGGGAAAAGCTCATGAGGTGTGTGCTATAGTATATTGTTCTTGGAGATTGGTCTTATGGTGCATAAAAAAGATTAAGGAGCAACCAAAGCCATGAGCCCATCCATGATGGCAGTAGTTTACAGTCCATCGATTACTTTCAATAATATGCATATGCACATGCGTTGCATGATCGAATGAGGCATCTTGGATGGTTGTTGTTGTTGTTGGCAAAATTACTCAACTTGTGTAATCAGGGACATTGTGGTGGAAGGGGGAACCGCTTATCAAACAAGCTAGAAAAAAGTCACATATTTAGCTTGTCTCTGATTTACCCAAGTGTCATATGTCATCTCTCAATATTTCAACATCTGTACATTACGATCAAGTGAGATTAAAGGTAGCTCAATAATTATCAGATTATTATATAAGGAAAATGGTTCTACCTAATTTCAGCTAGCCAAGCAATAGCGATATCACAGAGTTGCATAACAGATACTGCAATAAGTTTATAGATAATGGACCATGCATGCACCTAGTCTGCACTGTTGTACAAAATATAAACTAGGTATATACGGAAATACGGTTACCTCTGAAACGGTAGAACATGGCAGCATAAGTACATAACCCCCCCTCAAGAGTAGTAGTACAATGGAAGATCTTCGTAAGAAAAAGCAGCCCACCTTTAACCTTCAGGATGCAGCTGAAAAGGCACACTAATTAGTTGAAACCTCAATTCCATCACCAATTAATACTCATCACCTAATGCCCACCGAAGCAAAAAGCAACTTAAAATGTATATTACGCAGACAAACAATGTAAGAACATCTAGAAAGAACTTATGTCTCATTCTCTACGGATAAAACTTAACAATTATCTTAAAAGTATAGCTCTAAGAGGCTCGTATCTTACTTCCTAATTTATAGGCTCCCTAAAAATCATCTCCATCATCTCTACAGAGATGAGAATGCCATCTATATCTGTAATGCAATCAAAGGCAACCATATGTATTGACAATTTAACATATACACCTAAAAAGAAAAGAGAAGATGTATGCTAGTGCAAATACACCTCCTCTCCCACTAGCTCAATTGGGTGTCTACCACGTTCTTTTACCCAACGGAGGCTATCTAATGACCAACCAAACTAAAAGTGAGCATTGAGCGGCAAGCTAAGAACTAAGACGCAAATGGCTCATTTGGATTGATTTTTTTAAAATAAAAACATAGGCATTCAAGTCCTATAGAAATTTTTACTATTTATACCTTTAGAACAAATGAATCGAGCGTACGAAAAATAAAGAATTGGTTTCTTTTACCACCAATTCCGTAGGAACTTAAGAATCAAGCCATGTAACATAAAAAATGACAATAATTTAAGCAAAAACTGTTTACTCTTTATTAACGAGATTTCTATATTTCACCAATTTATATGTTCGAAACACCATTTCTTATATATTTTTCTACGTTCTAAAATCCTTTATTTTGCATGCGTATTCCTATCTTACTTCTGTATTTTTTATATCACCACGTTTTTTCAATCCTCAGTTAAAAAAGTCATCAAAGAAGAAAAGAAACTAAACGGGAGAAAGACAGGAAAGGAGAGGGGAAACTAGGGTGGGGAAATTTTGATTTTTGGGCTCACAACGGTAAAGAGGAAGATTCGGGAGACGCGCGGCGCGGTGGTGGGAGGGGGGCCGGGGGAGAGAAGCCTCCTCGCAGGTACGCAAAGCTGCCGCCGGATCCGATCCAATCGGAGCGCGGAGACACGGGCGCAAGAGGGTGGCCAGTGGGTGGCCTGGCCCGCGCGCCTACCACCCTCTCACTCTGCCTACCTCCTTCCACGTTGCCTGCGCGCTGCCCATGCGGGGGCCATGCCACCCCTGCCCCCAGCGGGCGATTTACGGATTTACCAAGCTGCCACCGCGCCGCGCGCCGGCGGAAAACACGCAACGGGCGGCAGCGGCGGACGCCAACCCGTCGTTAAAAAGCGTACAGTACTTTAGGGGACCGGATTGGGCTGGCTTTTACTGTATCTTTATCCGATGCGGATAAGGATATGACTCTGCTTCCAACTGCTGCTAATGTGAGAAAACTTACAGCATCTATACAGACTACAGAGGGGTCAACGATGAACACAGGTCTGAGAACTTTCCAACCTGTACTGACTGGTCCGCCTTATATATATAATTTTGTAATACATAAAAATAAAAAATTATTTATTCTATTTAAAAAATAAGTTATTTATTTGCGAGACGTGTAATATTTATTTGAAAATTGTAAAAAGAATATAATATGAAAAACTCTATTCAAGTTTTAAAACGAATTATTTAAAAAAAACTAAAACAGTTTATATAAATAATCGGAAGTATAGCCATTACAAAATTCCCAGATACGCCGATGCCTGTAAAAACGATATAGCTTGACCGTGCCGCGTATCCGGCTAATCGAGTATTCGAGTAAAGCACACCGAGCTGGTACAGTACAAAAGGAGGCGATTCCTCGAGGAAACTGCCGTTTTTGAATTAAATAAGGGGATTGGTCTGCCTCACTGGTAGATGCCGTAATCCGTAATTCCGTATGCCTGTATTTCCGCCGTCGTTATTGGCCGCCGACCACCGTGCATGCATGGGGCGGGGTATCAAATGCCAAATGCGGTCAGATTTGGAAGTCTCAGCTGACGAAGAGGGGATAGATGCCGATCGGACGGCGCCCCCACCACACACGCGACACACGACGGGCGGCCAACCGCGGCGCAGGCAGGGGTAATCTCGTCAGAGCGCGAAGTTTAAAGCATCCCCGCCGCTGCGATTCATGGCAACACAAAAGAGGAAGCCCCACCACCTCCGCCTTCCCCTCCACCCGTGTTTCTCTCTCCTTTCTCTCTCTCTCCTCAAGGCTCGCGCACCGCGAGAGCAAGGAGAGGAGTTGGGGACAGAGAGAGAGGGAGACCTAAACCTGCCTCGCGCGCGCTGCGTCGCTAGGGTTAGGTCTTCCCTCGCCTTCCGTCCCCCCTTCGTCGTCCCCTCTCCCGATCCGCCCTCCCGCCCGGGTGCGCCGCTGCGGCGTGTGCGCTTCTCGGCCTCGGCGGCGTGGCGAGGCGCGAGCCAATGCCGCGTGTCTGACCGTCGGTTTGGCAGATTTATTTGGAGGTGGGCTTGTTGCTGTTGCCGGAGGAGGGGAGTGGCCGGGCCTTTTTTTTTGAGGTTTTTTTGGTGCGAGATCCGAAGAGCGACGAGATGCAGCATGATCAGCGCAAGAAGGTGGGCCTGGCTCGAGAGACCCCCCTTTGTTTCGAGCGTTTTTGCTTGTTGTGAATTGGTTCCGTGGTTTGTTCAGCTTGCCCCACGGTTCGTGTCGGTTTGAGCTGCTCCTACGGCTTCCTTGCGATGATTTGGGTCTCTGGCCGTCCCGAAGTTCGATTTTTCCCCGTCTGTCCGCTACAATTTCTGACGCTGACGTCGTTGACGTTCTGGCGTCATTCTGAATGTATTTTTTTACCTTCTGTTCAGTGGAATTTTGACGTTGTCGACGTCCTGGCATCATTCTGATTGGATTATTCCCCTTCATTTCGGTAGAATTTCTGACGTCAGTGGTATTCTCACATCCTTCTGGTAGATTCGGCGTCTGCTTGTTTTATTTATTCTCATTTCGTTGCCGTGCCAATTCGAAAGTTTGAGTCGTCGTCGCTGTTCTGTAGAAATATTTTTTTTGGTTTGGTTCGCCGTTGCTGATCCTTTAAACTTCTGATTCCTTCGTACGATTTCCTGCTTGCTTCATCCTGCTGTTGTTACATTCGTTTTATGCATTCACCTCTCATCGCAGTGCGTTCTGAATTCTTCTATCTATTTTTGGGGAAAAGCTGAAATTTGGTGCTCCCTTACTATAACAACTTGTTATTCACATGCAAAAGTTGACCACAACCCACGCAGAGACACAGGGGCCATTCTTTTCCCCTGTCGGTGAACAAAGCTGTTCCCTTTGCTTGTGGGGTTTTCCCGATCTGTGCACGAGCACTTGACTTCACAAGTGTTGCATGGGAGGATGCCAGTTCTGGCAACTAAAGCTTTAAGATCTCTAGCTCGTAAAGATAATTGTCTTGATCCGCAAAACAGTTGAAATTCACATAAGCTAACTTCACAAATCACAATGATCTGGTCATTTTTTACATTTCGGCCTTTAAAGGTACCTATAGTCTGGAGATCTGCTATGGTTTTTGGGATTCAACAATTATTGGCGCCACTCAGCCTTTCTGTTTTATGCTGCATTGACCAATTTGCGTTAATTGTTTGCATATGATTGCGAGAAATCGTTGAAGCTAATGTGACCAGTTTCTAACTGCCGATTTTTTTGAATGTTTTTAACTTGATGCCTGCGGTTATTTTACAGAGTTCTACAGAGGCGGATTTCTTCACGGAGTATGGCGATGCTAGTCGATATAAGATTCAGGAAGTTATTGGTAAGGGAAGCTATGGCGTGGTGTGCTCAGCGATAGATGTCCACACTGGAGAGAAAGTGGCAATCAAGAAGATACACGATATCTTTGAACACATATCTGATGCTGCGCGTATTCTCCGTGAGATCAAGCTTCTGAGGCTGCTAAGACATCCTGACATTGTTGAGATCAAGCACATTATGTTGCCTCCATCAAGGAGGGATTTCAAAGATATTTACATAGTTTTTGAGCTTATGGAGTCTGATCTTCACCAAGTAATAAAGGCTAATGATGATTTGACGAAGGAGCACTATCAGTTCTTTCTTTACCAACTACTCCGGGCTCTGAAATACATTCACACTGGTACCAAAATGTCACTCTCAGCAAATTGTTTTGATTTGAAGAGCATAATGTTACACATATCATTCAATATATGTGCTTTTTAGGTAATTTGCATTGAGTTAGCATCTCCTGAATTAGATACAATATTAGCTTTGCAAACCTTCTTTCTTGGTTGGTGTACTATGTAAGGTGTTGCCATGATGGTAGCATTTTCATTCATTTTCCATATAAAATTATGGGATTAGCATAATTATAGCAAAAAAACTAGTGCGAAGTATCAACAAGTGCCTTGGGTGGGTATGGGGAGGGATGTGCTAAGCATATGGGCCCTCTAAGGATAGGTAACGTGCATGACGCCAGATATTCTTGTTAGATAGTGTGCTATTTCCTCATTATTTTAGAGTTATCATATTCTTGATGATAATGCATTACTTCCTCATTATTTGAGAGTTCTTGTATCAAATAATTTGCTAATGATTTGCATATTGGTTGGTTCCAATGGTACTGTGGTATGCTGAAGTCTTTTGCACAATAATACCATCTTGTCAGTCCTCTTATAAGCAGAATGTGCATAAATATCTTGTGCATATTTGCTAGTTTTGCCACCTGCAATCTTTTCTTATACTAAATCCATGTGACTGCAGCTAACGTTTATCACAGGGACTTGAAGCCAAAGAATATATTAGCTAATTCAAATTGCAAACTGAAAATTTGTGATTTTGGCCTAGCACGAGTTGCATTCAATGATACCCCAACAACAATCTTTTGGACGGTATGTTCATAGGAATACCTATCTTTAACTTAGTTTTTATCTAAACCTTTTATTTCTAGCTTGTTGGGTGTATGGTGGTCATTTGTCCATTTGCTCGCAGGATTATGTTGCAACAAGATGGTACAGAGCTCCAGAGCTCTGTGGATCCTTCTTTTCAAAGGTAAGTTTTGTGGACTATAGCATTCTCATTTGAATTTTGATTAAAAATTTTGGCCGAGACTAGGAGGGGTCATCAATGCTATGTACATTGTGAAGGATCAACGGATGCAGAATAAAGTATGTCATAGGATCTTAACTTAAAATTGTAAAAGGAACCATCCTCAATTTTAACAATTATATACCAGTGTTCTAAAAGTCAAAATACGGATGTCAGGCGGACTAGGTACCACCGATTAATCGGAATATGGACGATTAATTGGAATTATACTCTGTTGGAAAGAGTATTGATTAATGAATCTTTTAAATATGACGACTTCTTCCATGAATATCAGTTAATTTTTGTCCAAGCCTAATCTTCAGAAATCACACTCCCTTTATGTTTAGCAATTCAAATTTCAAAGCTCTAAACATGCATATAAATCTTAATTAACAGTTTGACAGTTTTACCAATATAGCACCTTTTGTTTATTAAACCTTGGCAGGGAAGATTTATAAAAAAGCTGATGCAAAAGGTTATCAATTAATTTGAAAAGTTTAACATTCCCCTTTTTTGTTTAGAAATATTTTCTGCTTACATTGATAGCGTATAATTATTGCATAGCCAAATTTTGCTATCTCTGTTTAGTCCTTGTCACAATGTTTTCATTTAATCAAAACAAGCTCCTTGGAAAGCATTTTAACAATCATAAGGGTTACAATAGCATCGAGAATACTGAATTCGGGCATTAAAATGTCTATCCTTAAATAACTCTATTGTTACACTGATTCTTCCAAACAGCGAATGACTTTCTTAATCAGGTGCATTTTTAATGTTTTCGTCTATAAGTTTGTTGTTAATGAAATTATGCAAATGTGCTGGTATTCCCAACAATATTTCAGTATACACCAGCCATTGACATTTGGAGCATCGGATGCATCTTCGCTGAGGTGTTGACAGGAAAACCTTTATTTCCTGGTAAAAATGTTGTACATCAGTTAGATTTGATGACTGATCTTCTGGGCACGCCATCCATGGATACAATTTCTCGGGTATGGTACTGGTTCTTTCACGGAAGCCTTCTGTTTATTATCTGCTGAGCATCATCAAGTTAGTGAAGGTTGACATTGTCAGTTTCTTTCCAGGTCCGGAATGATAAAGCAAGGAGGTACCTTAGTAGCATGAGAATGAAAGAGCCAATTCAATTTCCGCATAAGTTTCCTAATGCAGATCCTTTGGCGTTGGATCTTCTACAAATGCTTTTAGCATTTGATCCAAAGGACCGTCCAACTGCCGAAGAGGTAACCTATTATTAGTGCTGCAGTTCTGTTTAGTCTCAGTGATAGCACATATTGTATATCCAAACTGTGACAATAATTTGGAAAATCATGATTCATCTCAGGCATTGGCTCATCCGTACTTCAAAGGACTCGCTAAATTTGAGAGAGAACCATCCTGTCAACCTATCACAAAAATGGAGTTTGAGTTTGAGCGTAGAAGAGTGACAAAGGAAGATATAAGGGAGCTGATATTCTGTGAGATACTGGAATACCATCCACAATTGCTCAGAGACTATACCAATGGCACTGAGAGGACAACCTTTCTATACCCAAGGTTTTAGCAATCATATTTTTTTGACATATAAGGCCCTACACATGCATGTACCAATGAAAACATTTATTTTTCATTGCACATGCATGTTCTTGTGCTTTTAATTCTATCTACTCCTGAGAACAACACTTTCTTTGCTTGTGGTTATGCAGTGCTGTTGATCGATTTAGAGAGCAATTTGCCCATCTTGAAGAAAATAGTGGAAATGGCCCAGCGGTTCCAATGGATAGAAAGCACACCTCTCTTCCTAGGTATTTTGTTTTAAATATGTTCTGTTTTGTTTATTCTGTGCTTTGTCATATAGTTGCAGATGTTCAAAACACTTTGAAGCACATCGCTGAGCTTGATAGAGCAGTCAGGGTACTTTCCTATGGTCTGTCTCATATGGTGAAGGCCATACTTTTATTCAAGCCTTCAAAGGAGGAAGGCCATACTTTTTAAAAGTTCATATTGGACAAACTTAGATGTGTCTGATGGCATGGTGTCTCAATATAGCCTTTACAGCGTGATAAAAATAAAATAAAGAACACTTCCGACTTCATTGACTGGAGTAGGATGTTAAGTCCAATTGAATGTATCAGGCTACCAGCTCTCCTGTAATACCTTAAAGTTAAACATGGCACCCACTATGAACTAGGAGTAACACGGAGGGAAAGCTGAATGCCCTCAGTGTTTCTTGGGACTATCACCTTTAAAAAATGATTCTTTTTGCCATCGAAGGATTTCTATTATCTTCTACCTGGTTGGGCATTTTGTTCTTTGTTTTAAGTTACATGGAATTATGAATCGTTTGCAAACTGCTTTGCAGGTCTACTATTGTTCACTCAGCGTCAATTCCTGCCATGGAACAACCCCGTATTAGCTCATCAAGGGATAAATCTTTGTCCGGCGAGTCCTATAAAAATCCTCGAGAATTGGACAAATTTTCTGGCAATGCTCCAAGGACCTCGCAGGCTCCACAAAGAGTGCCAACAGGTGCTTTTTGGTTAATACATTATATACATGTGTTCATAAAAGTCAAATCTAATCATATAGTGGTTCTCAATTTTACAGCAAGACCAGGAAGAGTTGTTGGTCCAGTATTGCCTTATGAAAATGGTGCCACAAAGGATTCCTATGACACGCGGAGATTGGAAATGAATTCAGGGTATCCTCCCCAGCAACAAATCCCACAAACGTATGGTTATTATCAGATACCTGGTAAATCTGCTTGCTCTGAGCCATCGCAGGCTGAAAGGTATACACTGCACCAGCAGGCCTATGCTTGTGCAAACAGTACAACTGTGCCTGATGTTGCTCTGGACATGAGAGCACCCCCGTTCCATCTATCAGGAGGGGCAAAAAGTGATTCTGAAAGGTTAGCATCAGAGACAAACTTATACACGAGATCTCTCAATGGCCTTGCTGCTACTACCGCAGGAGTGACAGCAAGTGCTCACAGAAAGGTCGGTGTTGTTCCCTACGGCATGTCAAGGATGTATTAGTGCCAAATCATGGCACATCCTACGCCTTACTAGTTACTGGAGCTCTGATGCTACCTGGCAGAGAAACATTGATAAACTAAGTGGCAGATCAAGCTAGGGTAGGCACCATGAAGTTTAGAGCACAGGGCAATCCAGGGTTGACGACGATGCCTTGATAGCTGCAGTGGTGCCCTGCTGCTCCTGTTTCCTGTTTGATCAGGAAAACACCGAGGTGTCGAAGCTTTTCAACTCCTCCATTTTGTTTAGGCAAATCAGCTTGTATCTACCCGTGTAAGAAATGTTCCCTCTGTTGTACACTTGAAGGGCTCCAATGGCTTGTAATCTGAGCTGCTTTAGGCGCCAGTTGTATTTCTAGAGTGAGGGGACAGAAGGGAAAGGAAGGAACACTAACCTTTTTTTCCATGTTGTATAGATGTTTCTCATATCAAGATTGTTACATCAGAATGACTCGAGAAAGATAAACTATAAAGCGACGCCATGTTGCGGCGTTGCTATAGCGAGACCGTTGACGGGAACTGGGTGGTTGATGGTCACTGCTGTGAATGCTCTTATGTTTTAAAATAATTTTTTCTCGAAATAATTCTGGTTCCCGTTTCAAAAAATTACAGAAAATTAAAGAAAAAATTACTCCTGTCGACAGTTAGATAATCGACAGGAACAAAAATCCTTGTTTGTGCCGTGCGCACGCCAGCCGCATGCACCATGCTTCAGGCACTAGCCCTGATGCACCTTTTTCTCTTTTGTTGCATGCGCCAGCTCCCATGCCGCCTTTTCTTTTGCTACATACATGCCTACATGCGCCAACCACATGCACCTTTTCTCTTGCTCCTGCACCAGCATGCGTGCGCCTTGCTTTCCTCGTGTTGTGTAGGTTCTTGTCGAGGGTTAGACGGTCGACAGAAAAAATCGACTATGAACTTTT
>KE371398.1:0-12140 GCA_000418225.1 Zizania latifolia | reverse complement strand
GCGCCGCCGGGAGAGGAGTAAAGGGAGCGGGGGAGAGGCCTAGGTGGCTGGCTGTCTAGGGCTAGAGGGAGGAGAGAGATGGCTGGTGGAGGGAGAGGAGGCTTGTAAGAGAAGGAAAGGGAAAAGGGGTGGGAGGAAGAAGAAACACCCCTTGATTCAAATGAGATTTTCAAATTAGTTCAAATCCTCAAGTTTATAAGGTGGGTTTAACCCCCTTATATAGCCCAAGTGGACCAAGGAAAAACGCTAATACCCCTAGGGTTTCTCGATATAGACTCAAGGCCCACAGGGCAAAAACGTAAAAACTGACTCCAGATATTTATTCGATGCCAGACTTTTCGTAACTCTCACGACACCGCTAGAATTGACGCTGTTAGCACTTTTCATTGTGTAGGTGATGGTTTTACGCCAAAACCGTCAAAGCGCTTGCCGCCCTTGCGCCGTGCACCTGGATTGGACCGACCTGACCCCGCGGCTCCTCAGCCCGGCAATTGCCCGTCCGTGTACCTGAGTCGCACCGGCCAACGCCACGACAAGTCATCTTCGCTTGCCGCCTTTGCTCCATGTACTCGGATTGGACCGCCACGATCTCGTGACTCCTTTAGTCCGACGATCGTCCGTCCGTGTACCTGAATCACACGCGGGCAACACCACGGCAAGTCACCTGCCTCCCTTCGAAGGACTTCTCTTCATCATCTTCTCTCTTTCATTGACAATCACTCATCATCCCCATGGTATTTACCATGGCTCCTCAGTGGCGGCGAGCGGCGGAGGTAGAGCACATGACTCAGGGGCGAACGGCGGTGCTAGAGCTCGGGCTAGGGTTTTATGGCTATGGTAGGGCGCATGGGGGGCTTTTTATAGTGGCGGCCAGTGGAATTAGCGAGCTATACGTCAGTGGCAATGGCAGGCGGCCATTAGGTTTTTTGGTGGAGGGTGCAGAGGCAGTTGCGGGCATGGGCCGGGCCAAATTCGTTGGGGAAAAGGCCAACAGGTTGCGGCGGAGCGAACGATGGTCTCGGATTGGGCCCACGGGCTCAGCGGCGACGGAATGCGTGGCGCGGGCGTGGTGTCTGCGTGGCGTGGGCGTGGGCAGGAGGCTGGGGATGGGTCCGACATGTGGGACCCACCTGTCAGTGGTGGCTGGGCCTGCAGGGCATGCGTGCGAGGATGGGCTGGGGGAGTCAGCCCAAAACGGAGGGAAAATTCATTTTTTTTATTTTTAATTCATTTTCTTTTAGAAAAGGACTTCTAAAATTCAGAAAAATATATTTTTAGCTCTAAAAAATTCTTGAAAAATTCTTTTCATTTTTAGAGATTTTTGCAAAAAATTTCCAGCAATATTTTATTTGCAAAATTTTCTTCCCCAAATTTTTATACTCAAAATCCTTTCTTTTTCTTTAGGAAAAATTCTATTTCATTTTCTTTTCCCAAAAATTCTTTTTCCTTTTATTTTATTCACATCTTTTATTATTTTTATATTTGGAAAGTTTTAGGCTATGATAGCGTCCCCCGGTGTGTTCGGGGAACTCTTCTCGAAACGGGGGTAGAGGAGGACTTGGTTTACGCGTGTTCCCCTGTTCCTTGGCTGGGCACCTGGTGATGTGCTAGAGGACGTGGTTGGCCATGTGCCTAGTGATCTGATCTGTTACCATCTCCATGACGCAATCAGCCAGGTGCTCCCACTACCATAGAAAACCCTATTAGTGATGGGTAATAATCTCTATTAGTGACGATCAAGTCTTCCATCACTCTTATCATTTTAGTGAAGACATGTCATTAGTGACATATGCTTACCTGTCAGTAAATAATCGACCTTTAGTGACGGGTGACAATATTCACCCGTCACTAAAGGGGGGCCTATCGGCTCACCTGTTATGGCCCTTTAGTGACGGGTCATAATGTCACCCATTACTAAAGGGCCCTTTAGTGATGGGTGATTATTGTCATCTATCACTAATAGTATGCTCATTTTAAAAAATAATTATTTTTAGGCTACATCCTGAATCAAAGTCAGGATTTGATAGCTAACATCCAATATTCCAAAGCACATCATAGAAGTTTCATTATAGAACATAGAAAATTCATCATAGAAGATTTATAACCAAATTAATATCACATATATTAACTTCTAACTCGTTATCTCGAAGAAATTGGCTAAAACAAAGTTCCATAAGTTTAACTTCTAACGTCTAGCTAACTTCTAACATCCACTAGGACATTCCCTAAGAGCGATATCAATAATTTGAACAGTGTCCTGCGGAAATTCTCTCTGTCTACCAGCCATTAATTGCTTAAGGTTGTACGTGTCTAGTTTTGCAGCCTCTTTTATGGTCACCCTGTACTCCTCCCTGAAGAAAAAAGAATCACTACAATATGCACAACGGCTATCAGTGCAAAAAGGACGACTGATAGGAAGACATCATACCCTAGGTTTCCTCTCTTAAGACTGTAATAGACTGATACAAGATCATGGAGGCCTGAAGCGTAATGACCAGAAGGACAGGAACCATGGAGATGGAGATCACCATGTGAGAAGGGCCATACTATGTCACAGTTAATATGATTGCCTGTGATGTTTACTTATGTTCCTGTCATACTATTCTTTTATGTTCTGTGTGCGACAGGCATCGTTACCATGTTAGAATAGTTTTTCTCAGAAAATTAAGAGTTTTGATGCTCTTTCCAATAGCTGTACTTATGAAGGTTTTGATCATTGCATGATAGGTCTGCCAAAGCAGAGTGCCATCTTTGATCTTAACTAGTTAGGGTGAATGTCGGACATCCATAAGCATAGTATTGATTTGCTTAACAAAGCTATCAAAACGATTTTGGGCTTTGGGGCATGGAGTTGGGCGTCGAGGCATTGGATGCCACCCCAACGAACAAGAGTCACATAGGGATGTGATTAGCAAGGTGTTACTTACCTATGTCACTAATTTTCTAGAAGTGATGCTAAAGTTCACTGGAAGTTAGTTGAATATGGATCTTATCCTACTACATGTCGTAAGAGGGAAAACGATTGTATATCACTAGAAGCTCACATAGCATAGGGCTAAAACTTGCATTTTTGTTGTAGATCATGGCACCAACTGCTAGTAACACTTTTAGTTTTAATTTGCGATCAATTCTTGAAAAGGAAAAGCTTTCTGGAACAAACTTTATTGATTGGCATAAAAACTTGAGAATTGTTATCAAACAAGAGAAAAAGGAATATGTTCTAGAGGAGCCCCATCCTGATGAACCAGCTGATAATGCATCTGCCACGGATCGGAGGGCTTATGAGAAGCACGCCAATGATTCAATTGATGTTAGCTGTCTCATACTTGTCTGTATGTTCTCTAAGCTTTAGAAGTAATATGAGAACATGGATGCCTACAATATGATCGCGGGATTCAAATGCATGTTTGAGAACCAAGCTCGGACCGAGAGGTACAACACCTCAAAGTCTTTGTTTGCGTGCAGGTTGGCAGAAGGCAGTCCAGTCAGTCCTCATGTGATCAAGATGATTGGTTATATTGAGAGCCTGAAAAAACTTGGTTTTCCCCTTGGCCAAGAGTTGGCTACGAATGTGATTCTCCAGTCACTCCCTGCGAGCTTCGAGCCGTTTATTTTGAACTTTTATATGAACAGCATGGTGAAAAGCATGGCTGAATTGCATGGGATGCTAAAGACTGCTGAGAAAAGCATTAAGAAAAGCTCTAGTCATGTGATGATGGTTCAGAAAGATAGCAAGAAGAGAAAACTCAAGGGTAAGGCTAAAGCTTCAGATGAGATCTCGCGTTCTAAGCCTAAACCTGTTGGAAAGTCTAAAGTTGGCTCTGCTACTTCTGACACTTGCCACCACTACCATAAGATTGGTCATTGGCGGAGGAACTGCAAGTTGTACTTAGAAGAACTTAAGAAGAAGGGAAGTAAGACTTCCACTTAAAGTATAAATATTATTAAAATTAATCTTGCTACTCGTCCAAGTGATTCATGGGTATTTGATACCGGATCAATGATTCATACTTGTAAATCGTTGTAGGGACTGAATAGGACAAGGAAGTGTACAAGAGCCGAATTGGATGTGCGCGTCGGCAATGGTGCAAGAGTTGCTGCGTTAGCCGTCAGCGTTTATTCTTTGTCGCTACCCTCAGGATTAGTTTTAGAATTGAATAATTATTATTACATTCCTGCATTGGGCAGAAATATTATCTCTTCTTCATGTTTGGAGGAAGATGGTTATGAATTCATAATAAAGAACAAGTGTTGTTCGATATTTTTGAATGGTATGCTCTATGATACTTGTCTATTAATGAATGTATTATATATTCTGAATCTTGAGGATACACATATTTATAACATTAATACGAAGAAGCCTCGGCTTAATGATTTGAATCCCACTTATGTTTTGCATTGTCGTCTAGGTCATATAAATGAGAAGCGTATGCAGAAGCTCTATAAAGATGAGCTTCTGGAGTCATTTGATTTTGAATCATTTGACACATGCGAGTCTTGTTTACTTGGCAAAATGACTAAGATGCCTTTTACTGGACAAAGTGAGAGAGCAAATGAATTGTTGGCCCTAGTACATACAGATGTATGTGGACCAATGAGTTCTATGGCTAGAGGTGGTTTTCAGTACTTTATCACTTTTACCGATGACTTTAGTAGATTTGGTTACATCTACTTAATGAGGTATAAGTCGGAATCCTTTAAAAAGTTCAAGGAGTTCTAGAATGATGTACAAAATCATATAGGCAAGTAAATTAAATTTCTACGATCGAATCATGGAGGTGAATATTTGAGCTATGAGTTTATTGATCATCTAAAGCAATGTGGAATTGTTCCATAGCTGATTCCACCGAGCATGCCTCAATGGAATAGGGTGTCCGAGCGAAGGAACCGAACTTTGTTAGACATGGTCCGGTCAATGATGAGTCAATCTAATCTTCCATTGTCCTTCTGGGGATATGCTCTAGAAACTGCTGCTTTCACATTAAACATGGTTCCATCTAAATCTGTAGAGAGGACGCCATATGAGATATGGACTAGGAAGCATCCTGGGTTATCCTAGGGAAACCAAATGATATTACTTTTATAACCGGGAAGAAGGCAAAGTGTTTGTCACCCGAAATTGTGTTTTTTTAGAAAGAGTTTCTCTCGAAAGGAGTTAGTGGGAGCACGGTGCGACTCGAAGAGACTCGAGAACCACTCGAAAGTGTTTCAGCTCCTATTGAACCACAACTCGATATGCAAGATATTACAGAATCTGTTGTCGAGACACCAGCCCCACGTCGGTCGAAAAGGGTTAGTCGTTCACCTGAGCGGTTTGTGTTTCTAACCACGGGGCAGCACGACATATTATTGTTGGATAATGATGAACCTAATACCTATTTAGAAGCAGTGATGGGACCAGACTCTAAGAAATTGCTTGGAGCCATAAGATCCGAGTTAGAATCCATGCGAGAAAATCAAGTTTGGAACTTAATCAATCTGCCTGATGGTGTCAAAACTATCGAGTGTAAATAGATTTTTAAGAAAAAGATAGACGTTGATGGAAATGTTCACATCTATAAGGCACGATTGGTGGCGAAAGGTTTCAGGCAAATTGAAGGTGTTGATTATGATGAAACATTTTCGCCCGTCGCAACGCTAAAGTCTATCTGGATCATCCTGGCAATTGCCGCATATTATGACTATGAGATATGGCAAATGGATGTCAAAATGGCTTTCCTTAATGGAAACCATAGCGAGGATGTGTACATGACACAGCCTGAAGGTTTTGTCGATCCAAAAATGCTAGAAAAATTTGCAAGCTTCAAAAGTTCATTTATGGGCTGAAGCAAGCTTCTCGGAGTTGGAATCTTCATTTTGATGAAGTGATCAAAAGGTTTGGTTTTATCAAGAATGAAGAAAAGCCTTGTGTTTACAAAAAGGCTAGTAGGAGCGCACTTGTATTTCTGATCTTATATGTAGATGACATATTATTGATCGGAAATGATATTCCAATGCTTGATGCTGTTAAATCTTCGTTGCAAAAAAGTTTCTCGATGAAAGATCTTCGAGAGGCAGTATACATATTGGGCATAAAGATCTATAGAGATAGGTCAGGAAGGCTAATTGGATTAAGCCAAAGCATGTACATTGATAAGGTATTAAAATGGGTCAATGTGCAGGATTTCAAGAAAGGTTTCTTGCCAATGTCACATGGTATCACTATCAGCAAGAGTTAGTGTCCCTCGACACCTTATGAGCTTGAGAAGATGAGTATGATCCCGTATTCTTCGGCAATCGGGTCCATCATGTATGCCATGCTTTGTATACGCCCAGATATTTCCTATGATCTAAGTGTTACGAGCAGATACCAATCAAACCCAGACATTCTCTGCAAAAACGAGTTAAGAGAAATCTACGCATGACTAAAAAACATACCTGGAACTTCTGGCTCAGAGGCCCGGAGCTTCTGGTCGAAGGGCTCGGAACTTCCGACTCAGGGCCGGAACTTCTAAAATCAACCTTCTGACTCAAATTTATTTTGGCCCGGAACTTCCGGGTCACACCCGAAACTTCCGAAAATAACCTTCTGACTCAGAATTTATTTCTATTCGGAACTTCCGGTCCAACCAGAACTTCCAGACTCAGAACTTTCGGTATAACCGAAACTTCGTCCAGAAGGCAGCTCGGAACTTCTGGTTTAACTGGAACTTTCGTCTCCTCCAGAAAATGAAAATGGGCTGGCCCGGAACTTTTGGTCTAACCAGAACTTCCGGATGTACCACAACCCAGAACTTCCGGTTTCCCCAGAATTCTCTTGGGCATATTTCCATCAAGCTCAGCGGTCAGTGACATGAATTTCTGAGCTGCACGCCAGAGTTCGATTCCTGGTGTTGCTATGCGTGTGCTGATTTTTTTGCATGGCGATTGCTTTTTTGTTTTGCATGGCGCTTTCTCACTCCTCACTCCTTTTTTGCATGGCGCTCGTCCTCTTTGCATGCTTGCACTGCATGCATTGCAGCCCATTTTTGCATGGCGCGCTTGCTTTTTCATCTCGCGCGTTGGCATTTTTTGCGCGCATAGGCATTTTTTGCGCGCGTAGGAAGATGATGAGGCTTAGTGGTCTATTTAAACATCACAAACGAAGCTTACTGTGCAACTTACATAATCAAAAAAATTCCAAACAAAGTGTAAGTGTAGGAGAAGATGGCCATGAACTTAGAGCCGGAACAACGCTTCATCGCTGAGTTCGATCTAAACGTGGAGCCTCCATGGGAAGATGACAATGGTAATACAATTATTCTTGTAAATATTTGTTCATATACCATCGGTACTTAGTTTTCTTTTGAATAGGGTTTAATTTAAACATGGAGTCACAATATGTTGGTGGGATAGATTTAAACATTGAAGCACCTGTAAACGACATTGCTGGTAAGTGCAACATATTTCAATTAACTTTTCTGCATCCTAAAACTTTTATTTTCCATAACCTACCGTAAAATAGTTTGCTATTAACTCCATGAAAGAAAAATTACTCTGGCGTAAATGACATGAAGTAGGAGTACAAATGCTAGAAAAATACTCCATGCAAAAGACAGCACATTCTAATTACTCTAGCGCTTTTATAGTACTCCTCCACAAATACTCTCTGTTTGAACAATTCTATTCACTAATGAGCGCTTTTACAGTACTCCACAAATACTGTTCTCTCTGTTTGAATAATTATATTCACTAATGATGGATGTTTTTTCACTAATTAAAAATAGGAACTGGTGGTAGGAGGAAAGATATGACCGACGAAATAAGAAAACAAGTGTACCAAACCTTGTTAGCTAGAAGCATTAATGGAAAACTAGCGAAGCATGTTACCAACCAAGTTGCTACACAATTTGGATTACATATCCACACTGTTCAGCCCTTGTGGAATAAAGGTAAAGAAAACCATGACCAGAGCATTCTAGTTACTGTTGGTTCAAGAAAGAGAGGTAGATCAGGTAGTAAGCCAATTCCAGTTAATTTGAAGCCATTGCGCAATGTTGCCCTTAAGGACAGAATGACCCTAGAAGATGTGAGTAAAATTCTAGGTATTAGCAAATTCATGCTTATTAGGTTCATGCAACAAGGTCACCTTAGGCGCCACTCAAATAGCATAAAACCACACTTAACCGATACAAACAAGAAGGCGCAGCTATAATGGTGTGTGAATATGGTTGAACCTGAAAGCTTGCCCGACAATATAATGTTTAAGGGTTTGTTTGACCACGTTTTCATTGATGAGAAATGGTTCTTTCTTACTCAAAAATATGTCAAGTATTACTTGCTTCCCGATGAAGATGAGCCCCACCGTACATGTAAGAGAAAGAACTACATCCCTAGACTCATGTTCCTTTGTGCAAGTGCTCGAGCAAGATTTAACAATGGAGTTTGCACTTTTGATGGAAAGATTGGGTGCTTTCCTCTTGTGACTTATGAATGTGCTAAAAGAAATAGTGTGAACCGGCAAGCTAGGACATGGGTAGTGAAGCCCATCACTTCAATCACTAGAGACGTCATTAGAGAGTTCATGGTTGAGAAGGTGTTGCCAGCTATTCGAGCGAAGTGGCCACGCGAGGATATGAACAAACCAATCTACATCGTACAAGATAATGCACCATCCCATTTAGAACTTGATGATCCACTATTTTGTGAAGATGCTATTCAAGGAGGTTTTGATATTCGGTTAATCTGTCAACCGCCCAATTCACCGGATTTCAACATTCTAGATTTGGGTTGCTTTCGTGCTATACAGTCCATTCAATACAAGAAGACTGCAAAAACGGTTGAAGATCTTGTTCCGGTCGTCCAAGAGGTAAAGCAATATTACAATTATGCAAAACAAAGTTTAATATCAGTTTTATACTAACTATTACTTGTTGTAATCATGAAACAGGCATTTCATGAGTACTGTCCATGGAAAGCAAATAGAATTTACGTAACACTTCAACTAGTTTTAAAGGAGTGCATGAAGGTTATAGGTTCAAATAAATTCAGAATTCGTCATACGAACAAAGAAAAACTAGAGAGACAGGGCCGGCTTCCCTTGTAGATCACTTATGAGGCATCGTTGTTAGCCGATGCTATGGCTTCCCTTGTTGCTTGGAATATGTAGAAATGCTTAATTATTGTGATGTTGCTGCTACTATGTAATGCGATGTAAATATTTAGAACATTGCTACATTTACCTTAATCGATCTCAGCACCGTTGTCGGACTCTTTCTTTTTGCGGATATTATCGAGCTTCTTGAGCACCTCCTAAGGTAATACGAGTGTTACGTCATCCCTATTCGGTTCATCGATGTTAGAAATAAGAATCTCACGATCGAAATCGTCGAGACCGTATATCCATGACGTGACCGTGTAGTCACCGTGCACGAGTCCACAGCCATAACATGCTTCGTGCGTGTGAGCCGGCTTGTCTCAAGATTCTTTACGTCATGCACTCCGTCGCAACAACCGCACGCAGGAAGCAACGCGACGTCGGCCAACGTGAGGTCCTCCTGTTCATCCTCGAAGTCAGGAAGCAGCGCGACCTCCTCCGACGCGAGGTCCTCCTGTTCATCATCGGAGTCAGGAACGCTAAGCACTGCCTCCTTCGAAAGTTCATCCATGTCGCGTCGTTCCTCTGGAGATTTTCTAGGATCCGAGTGGAGGTCCTCCCTAGCGGTGGTGGCGTTGGAGGAGCTAAGGAGCGTGGCAGAGGCTACCGGCGGCAATCAGGCGCTACCAGCGGTGATCCTAGCTGAGGCGCGGTGGAGTACTACAATGTCGTAGCTAGCTTTTGCATGGCAAGGAGAGAGATGAAGGCAGACAGCCATAGGAGACGGAGACGAAGCGCTAGCATTAATTGTTTTTTGCTTTGCATGGCGCTAGGGCCCAGGACCAGGAGCAATTTTGCATGGTGCCAGTGCATGCGGGAGCAATTTTTTTGCTGATGCTAGGACCATGCGTTGCGCCATGCAAAAATTAAATGACGTCCAGGGGTAGAACGGGAAAAAAAGAGATATGTTAGCCAAAACAACTTGTTTTAGGTGACTTAGTCAGATAGCCAGAACGACTTATTTTTTTATACTGGAGGGAGTATCTCTTTATATAATCTTAAGAATAAATTACTACCTAAAAATGATATTATTGTTAGTAACCATAGAGACGACGAAAAAGTATATAGAGACAAGAAAAGAGGCGGAGAAGACCAATGAGGACATCCAAGCCGAGTTGGAAGTCCAATCCAACTCCAGCTTGACTCTAACTCAGATTCTAGGAGCAGCGTGCATTAAAATAGTCGTCCAAACCGCATACGAACTCCGTTTTTAACATTCTACACATGCACAGAAAGCTAACTTTGGCACCATTCCAATGGCGCTATTTTCACGTCAAAACTCCTTCTGGATCAGCAACGATTGTCAAAATAAGTGGCGTTCAGAATCTGTCAGCATGTTTTTTTTGCCTTATTGGGTCTTTAGGCTGTGTATTTAGTTGAGCCTATTAAGGATACATTTAGAACTACTATATAAATATTGTCTACAGCCGTATAGGGTTTTTAGGTTTATTTTACACATTGCTTTGATAGTCGCCGCTTCATCGGTTTTATAAGTGAAATCCACTTCACATATTCTAATAGAATTTTCATTCGATTGTGTTTTCTACATTCTTGCTTATGTTCTTCAATTCGCAGGCAAGAATTAGCTTTCGTGACGAGGTCAATCATGCTGTGCTTGGTTGATAACTTGAGCAGAAGTGATGCTGCGATTGCAGAAGTTTAATCTCATGGATCGAAAGCCGGATCGTATGTGTCGTGTCTTCTCCAAATCGTTGTTTATTATCCACCTGACGGAAAATCGAGCTCTATCCTGAGTTGATTTTTAGATATCTAGGATTACATATCGAACTCGGGTACTATTCCCTAATTATAACGATCCCAGTATAAATAGAGCTCGGTTACCAGATAAAGATATGATATTTTTTATTGGAATTGAACCCCTCTTTACAGGCCGTACCGGACTTCAATCCTAGGCTGGACCTGCTCTCGGTCCAAACTGATAAACCCTGCCATAACAACACAAACTCAAGATTCAAGAACAACCAGTTGCCAAATTTTCATCTCAGCTAGTCGGCTCCAGCACACAATTACACAAACACAAAGCTCGTTCAGAGGATTCACGGATCAATGCTTGCATTGAACAATACTAGTGGTGGATCATATATGTAGGAGATGTTGTAATATGATATTAATATCTTACCAAATAATGATTATTATTATTTAATTTAGTATTAATAACAATAATAATATCTTACCAATTAATCAATTATTATTATTTAATTTAGTATTAATAACAGTAATATAGTTTGTCTAATAATCTTAAGAGCAGGTCCAGCTTCTTACATAGGATAGAAAAAAATCTCATATGACAAAAAAATTCAAGAAGAGATAATAAAAAATTAAGAAATTATGTCTAAATAAGAAACCATAATAAAAAGAGATTAAAACACTGTACTAATATTCTACTCGAAAAACCGCCGTCACTCCTGACACCTGAAATCTGCCCCTGCCGACCGTCAATTCCGCCTAGCACCCGGTGATCCGGACCAGCAGCCGCGCCACCTCAACCCGTCACACTGAGACCTAACGAAGAAAAAACAATAACCAACCGCCCGCTCGGCCGGCGATAATTTCTTCGGCTCTTCGCCGTCCCCACGTCGCCATTGCCCCACAAAACCGCGCGCACCGCATCGACTGGACCAAGCGAAGCGAGAAGCCGCTAAAAATCCAGCGGCTAATCGCCCTCCCAGCTCCCACCAAACTCAACCCCCGCTCGCCGCGCCAGCGCTGCGCACCGAGTTAATCCCCTCTATTTTTAAGACCCCAGCAGCAGCAGGCATAGGCCCAGGTGAAAGAGGGAGGGAGCCGCAGCAGCGCAGGTGTCGCGGCAGTAACCAGCCGCCGCTGCGGAACTGGGGCGAAGAGGAGGATGGAGAGGGAGTCCACCGCCTTCTACCCGCCGCAGCAGCAGCAGCCTGCGGCGGTGGTCGGTGGAGGGGTGGCGCCGTCGGTGAAGGCTCCGGCTGGTGCCGGTGTGACTGGTGGCGGGCGAGGCGGTGGAGGTGGAGGTGGAGGTGGAGGTGGA